>NW_026468161.1:27500-53136 GCF_026875155.1 Cherax quadricarinatus | reverse complement strand
GTTTTCAAAGTAAAGGGGAAAAACTAATAAATTTCCCCAAAAACCCCCAATTATGATTGGTATAACTATGAAGAAAAATCATTACGAAGGCGTGGGCTGTGACGATTACATTTAAATTTGATCGTCTCCGATTAATCTTCTGGTTGACCAAGTTCGGCTCGAATAATTAGTCTTAGGAAGTGCCTACTATACCGGATCAGGCTCCGAACACAAAGTATAGAGTACCGATGTCTTTATGATTTGTTGAGAAAATCATCGTTGCGTTAGGCTTTATAGTGGAAAAAAGACGTCAAATTGCAAATTTGAAGATGTATAATTACTAAAGCTTAAGAGAGAATCTTGTAGTATAAGTAGTAAAGCTACATTAGCAGTTCTATCAAAACTGTCCTTTTATCAGGCATTATACTTATTAAGGAGGTTAAAATTATAGGGGTTAACTTTTAGATTTATGTTTTTAAGAGGTGTTCTTAGAAGATTAAATCTTAGATTAGAAGAAGGTGTCTACTTGAATAGGTTGAGATAGGCTTAAAGTTTGATTCTTGCTTGAACTTTTATTTTATAATTAAGGTATATGTGGTATCTTGGTGGGAAAGAAGTAAATATAATAGAGATAATTTATAATAAGTCGTAGTTTTGTTATTCGCAGTATGGAAGATTAAATATTGGTTTAGGGTCCGATTTAGTAAATTATAAAAAGTTTGATGAAATTTTGTGCCAGCAATCGCGGTTAGACTTAAAAGCTTAGTAAAGGTGTTTTAGTTTAGGTTATTCTTATGTTTAAAGGTAAATTGAAATTTATAGTAATAAAAGGTGAAATTGGTTTATTAGGAATAAATGGAAGTTGGATTATAAATAGGAGGAGACTCGGAATTAAGGTATAAACTAGGATTAGATACCCTATTATACTTAAAAGATAAAAAATAAAACTTGAATATTAATAGATATGGTCTTTAAATTCAAAGAATTTTGGGGGTTTATTTTAGTCTTGTTAGAGGAACCTGTTCTGTAAATGATACAACACGAAAAATCTTACTTACTCTTGTTTAGCAGTTTGTATACCGTCATTATCAGATAACCTTTGTTGAGGTAGTTATTGAAATTTGAGAAGTAAAGTATATTAGATCAAGGTGCAGTTTTATGGGTAAGAAGAAATGGGTTACAATAAAATTTATTTATTACGAATCAGTAAAAGAATAGTTTCTGTGAAGGGGGATTTAATTGTAATACTAATTTAGTGAGTTAGTGTGATATGAGAACTAAAGTATGTACATATCGCCCGTCGCTTCGCTTAAGGTGGAATAAGTCGTAACATAGTAGGTGTACTGGAAGGTGTACCTGGAACTAAATTTACTTTGGCAGAGGATATGCGTTAAATTTAGAATTTAATTATATAGAAGAGCACTCTATAGGTAAAAGTATTGAGGACAGTGCTGTGGCTATTAGAATTGTGAGATATTTAATGTTGATAGTTTGTGTTTTAGTTAGAGTGGCGTTTGTAACTCTTTTGGAGCGTAAGATTTTAGGTTATATTCAAATTCGTGAGGGTCCTAATAAATTGGGCATTCTGGGGTTACTTCAGCCTTTTTCGGATGCTATTAAATTGTTTGTAAAAGAGCAGAATTCACCGGTAATATCTAATTTTTACCTTATTATTTGTCGCCGGTATTCAGTTTATTTATTGCTTTAATTTTGTGAGGGGTTATTCCTTATGATTTAGGATTAGTGGATTTTGATATAGGAATGTTATTTTTTTTTTATGTTGTTTGAGATTAAGGGTCTATCCTTTGTTAAGGGCCGGATGGGCTTCAAATTGTAAATATTCTTTATTAGGGAGTCTTCGTGCTGTAGCACAGACTATTTCATATGAGGTAAGGTTAGCTTTAATTTTGTTATTCTATGTGTTTTTAGTTGGAAGATTAGGTTCATAGAATTGAGATATTATCAGGAAAGAATGTGGTTTGTTTGATTAACATTTCCATTATCTATAGTTTGGCTTGGTTCTTGTTTGGCAGAGATAAATCGCACTCCTTTTGATTTTGCAGAAGGGGAGTCTGAGTTGGTTTCTGGGTTTAATACTGAGTATAGGAGAGGGTGGGTGCGGGGAACTTTACCGTGACTGCGATACGATAAATTGATGTATATGGCTTGAAAAAGGTTTCTTTCTATATCTTTAAATTTTTTAATTTTTTTCCTTAGGTTAAAATTAATTTTAGTGTAAACTAAATTTATATGTTGATGGGTACTGGAAGATTCTTCCTTTAAATGCTTTCAAAACATTTGTTTTAAATAAACTAAATAGCTATTTTAGAAGAAGGCCTGTTAAAAGGGTAGCCAAAGGGTCAGTAATATAATAGGAAAAGTAGATGACAGTTAGAGCTTGACCTGTGAAAATATAAGGATCCTCTACAGACCGAGCTCCGATCCATGTTAATAAAATGATTGTGGAGATAAGAGTTCAAAATAGAAGCTGGTTTAAAGGATAAAAGGTAAGGCCTCGGAATTTTGATAGGGAGGTGAATGGGAGGAGTCAAAGGATCGCAACTGATAATATTAAAGCGATAACCCCTCCTAATTTGTTTGGGATGGATCGAAGGATGGCGTATGCAAATAGAAAATATCATTCAGGTTGAATATGTACTGGTGTAATTAGAGGGTTAGCCGGGGTAAAATTATCAGGGTCTCCGAGTAAGTACGGGTTTAGGAGAGTTAGGAGGACTAGGGGTATAAGTATGATTAGGAACCCTACAATATCTTTAAATGTAAAGTAGGGGTGGAAGGGGATTTTGTCTAGAGAGGAGGTTACTCCTAAAGGGTTGTTGGCTCCAGAGTGGTGGATGAATAAAATATGGACGAGTGTGGCTGCAGCAATTAGAAATGGCAGCAGAAAGTGGAATGTAAAGAATCGAGTTAAGGTGGCGTTATCAACTGCGAACCCTCCCCAAATTCATTGGACTAATCTGTGCCAATATAGGGAATGGCAGAAAATAAGTTTGTAATAACGGTGGCACCCCAAAACGATATTTGTCCTCAAGGTAGGACATAACCTAGAAAGGCTGTGGCTATTGTTAAAAACAGAATTAGAACACCAATCCTCCAAGCGTGGAAAAGAGCAAATGACCCGTAATAAACACCTCGTCCGATGTGGGAGTAGATACAGATAAAGAAAAAGGAGGCCCCATTTGCATGAAGGGTGCGGAACAATCACCCGTAATTAACATCACGACAGATGTGGGTTTACGTTCGAAAAAGCTAGGTCAATATGCGGGGTAAAATGAATTGACAAAAATAGTCCGGTTGCGATCTGAGCTACTAGACATAACCCTAAGAGGGACCCGAAATTTCAAAAAAATTGAGATGTTAGTAGGAATTGGTATATCTACGAGTGCGGAATTAACGAGTTTAAGCAAAGGATGGGATTTACGTAAAGGCGAAGTCATAAGTTTTGGGAGAGTGAAGATTAGAGTAATTAAAGAGGAGATAAGGGTGTATGATGGTATTAGGTATTGAGGGTTTCGGGTTGTTAACTATAGTTTTTTGTGGGTTCTGAGCGTTTATCTCGAATTATAAGCATTTGTTGAATGTTTTACTAAGGTTGGAATTTATTATATTAAATGTGTTTGGGTTTATGAGAGTTTACACGTTCAGGGTTGGTTTAGAGGGTGTGTTTGTAATATTTTTTTTTTAGTGATGGTTGCGTGTGAAGGGGCTTTAGGTTTATCTTTATTGGTCTCTATTGTTCGCTCACATGGTAATGATTATTTTAGGGGATTTGGAATTTTAGTATGTTAAAGTTTTTGGTGTTTAATTTGGTTTTAATGGGGTTTGTGAGGAATTGAAGGCTTATTCAGGTGGGTTTATTGATAATATGCTTTATGGGATTGTTAATAATAAACCATGATTTTTGTTCTTTTTGTCTGGGTTATATAATGAGGGTTGATTATTTAAGATATATTTTGATTGTATTAAGAGTTTGGATTGTAATATTAATAGTTTTCAGGAGAACTGTAGTAAAGAAAATAGGTAATTTTTGTGTGGGGTTTTTGTCAGTGAATTTGATTTTGTTAATAGTTTTAGTCTTAACTTTTAGATCAGTAAATTATTTAATGTTCTACATTAGATTTGAGAGCTCATTGGTTCCCATACTTGTATTAATTTTGGGTTGAGGCTATCAACCTGAGCGAATTCAGGCTGGAATTTATATATTGTTCTATACTTTATTTGCTTCTTTGCCATTGTTAGCTTCTTTATTGAGGTTATATAAAAGTGAAGGGAGATTAAACATGGGATTGTTACTATCAGGAGTAATTGGCTATCAGAGGACTAGGTTGCTGTGGTATTTTTGTTCTGTGTTAGCGTTTATGGTTAAATTACCTTTGTTTATATTTCATTTATGGTTGCCTAAGGCCCATGTGGAGGCCCCGGTTGCGGGGTCGATAGTATTGGCTGGGGTGTTATTGAAGTTAGGAGGTTACGGCTTAATCCGGATTTTGGGGGTGTTTTCAGAGGTAAATAAAATATTTTGTTGGGTGTGAGTGAGTCTTGGAATTCTAGGAGGTGTTATTATTAGTTTAATATGTTTGCGTCAAGTGGATATGAAATCTTTAATTGCTTATTCTTCTGTGGCTCATATGGGTTTAGTGTTAAGAGGGTTGGTTGTTATAGGAGGGTGAGGTTTAAATGGGGCTGTAGTAGTGATGGTAGGTCATGGTTTATGTTCTTCAGGTTTATTTTGTTTAGCAAATATAGTTTATGAGCGGTTAGGGAGGCGAAGTTTGATAATTAGGAAAGGGTTGCTAAATGTTATACCGAATATAGGTTTATGGTGGTTTTTATTAGTTGCAGGAAATATAGCTGCTCCCCAACTTTAAATTTAATAGGAGAGATTAGTTTAATTATTAGAGTGGTTAGATGAAGGAAATTAATTATATTTAGAGTAGGGATATTGTCTTTTTTCAGGGCTTGTTATACTTTATATATGTATTCATTAAGGCAGCATGGGTTATTTTTAAATGCCTTATTTTCTTGTTGTTCTGGAAAGGTAGTGGAGTATTTTGTCTTGTTAATGCTTTGTGTTCCGTTAAATATCATGATTGTGAAGGGTTCATTAATTTTGTGCGATCTATAGGATAAGGTGGCTGAGGTTTAAAGGCGTTGGATTGTAAATCTGAGTAGAAGTTGTACTTTCTTATCAATTAAGGTAAGATTTAAAAGATTATTACTTTTTTTGACAGCTTTGAAGGATGTTAGTTTGAATTAACTTAAAATCTTAGATAACTAAAAGTATGGATGGGATAAAAAGTCCGAATAAATTGATTGAGGTGTACAAGGGAGATGGGAGGATTTTAAGGGGTTTAAGGGGGATGCCCCATTTTATTTGGGTAGAGGAAATTGAGATAGAGGATAAAGTAATTCGGATGTAAAAGTAAAGAGTTACTAGAGAAGAAAGAAGGAGAATAAATAAAGGTAAGTAGAAGGATGATTGAATTATTTCTTGGGTAATAATTCATTTAGGAATAAAACCTGAAAAAGGCGGTAGGCCTCCTAGAGAATAAAGGTTTATAGACGAGATGATTTTGGGGAGGGGACCGTAATTTGCGTTAATTTTAAGTGAGGAAAAAAATATGTCTGGGCGGATGCGAAGTGGAAGGCCACAGAAGCCGAGATTAGAGTGTATATAAGAAAGTAAATTATTCAGGAGGTCTCATTAATAAGCATGGCGAAAAGTATTCATGATAGATGATTGATAGATGAGTAGGTCAAGATTTTTCGGAGGGATGTCTGATTGATTCCCCCTAGTGCTCCAATAATAGCAGAAGAGATCCCACCAAAAAAAAGAAGCATGTGTGTGTAATACTCTGAGGATAAGTAAGAGATCAAGAATATTGGGGCAAGTTTTTGGATTGTTATGAGAATAATAACTTGGGTTCAATTAAGACCTTCTATGACTTGGGGAAATCAAAAATGGAAGGGGGCACCCCTAGTTTAAGGAGAAGAGCTAAGGAAATAAATGAGAGCGAGACTATTGGAATAAAAAATGTTAAGGTTGAAGATAAAATGATGATGGCTGATCCAAGGGCCTGGATTAAGAAATATTTCAGGGAGGCTTCAGATGGAAGCTGATTTTCTTTTGATGGGATTAAAGGGATGAATGATATAAGATTAAGTTCAAGACCAATTCAGGCTGAAAATCACGAGGAAGAAGAAACGACCAGGGAAAGGGCCCAGACAAAAGTGAGAACATAAAAATGATTTTATAAGGTGAGAATGAAATTATAAAGAGAGATTACTCTCACAAATGAGGTATGAGCCCATTAGCTTGAAACTTAGTTATCTTTATAGTATATGTAGAAGTGTACAGGGCACGAAAAGGTTTGATCTTTCGGGGATTGGTGCGATTCCAATTTACATAAAGAGTGTTAGGATTTAAAAAGGGGGAAGGGTAGAGGTTGGTCTTAAAGTATCTTGAATTCCTCTTTGAATATCTGTTGTTCTTAGAAGATTTAAGAGGGAAGAGGAGTAAGCTGTCTAAAAAATAAAATGAAAAAGCATGTAAAGGGGGGTGTATTTTTTATTTTAGTATATATATATATATATACATTTCTTTATATGGAAGTGGTGTATTAGGTATAATTGTATGAGTGAGCTGATTTTATCTATACTGAAGCAGAACGATGATATTGAGCTCTACCGATTAATACACCTATAAGTAGAACCCCTCGTGAGAAAGGGATTCTACTTATAGCTGTATTAATCGTCTCCTTCTAGATTCCCCCATTTCCACGAAGATATTCCTAACAGATGATCATTGAAGAAGATAAAATGAAGCTGTTACTTCTTTATATTAATTTTCGAAGAGATACACTGAGAAAGAGACATGAGTGTCAGTTGATTATAGCAGTAAACTAACTAATGAGACAGTTTGATATATACAGATTTATTATTATGTGCTAGCTTCAAGTATATAAATACTTAAATGAGATAGATAATAACCTGTGCGAAGATACACTATGAGTATTATATATATAGATTAATGGATTATAGCAATGAACTAACTAATAAAGTGGCTTGATATATATATATATTGTGAGTTATACTAACTTCAGGCATATAAATACTTAAATGAGATAGATAATAACCTGTGCGAAGATACACTATGAGTATTATATATATAGATTAATGGATTATAGCAATGAACTAACTAATAAAGTGGCTTGATATATATATATATTGTGAGTTATACTAACTTCAGGCATATAAATACTTAAGTGATATAGATAATAACCTGTGCGAAGATACACTATGAATGTCATATATATACTAATGGATTATATGATTTACGAGATTATGAATGATTCGAGAAGGATTTACATTTAAAGAAATGTATATATATATAGACATTAAGGAGGATGGGAGAATTCGTAAAATTAAATACGCAGTTTTTATGATGATCGAAGTTTATTTGTTTGAGAGTTTAAAGTTGTAGATTCAAGTAAAGCTAAAGATTAGCATTTCACTTACGTTGAAAAGGTTGTCGCAGGGTGACTTATTTTGGTTGTTATGAAGACTTGCTAATTATTATGATTAGGAAAAATATTTTTAGGTTTAAGTAGGTAACTAAGGAAATAATAGTTTGGCGATAGATAATAGTACTGTACAGGAAAGTTGAAATATTCTAGTGAAAATAGATGGGAAGTATTAGTTAAATTAAGTACCTTGTGTTATTAGGGATATTTTACATTAAATATTTATAATATCTTCCCGAAATAAGAAGAGCTAAATTAAAGGTCGAGTTTTTGTGGTAAAAAAATTCAAAACCTTATTTTAGTAGTGAAATGTTAATCGAGTCTTAAGATATCTGGTTTTTTTTTGAAAAAAATTCAATTTTTTCTTTGCATTAAGGTAAGGCAAGGCTTAGGAACAGAGGGGGCTAGCTCTTTGTTTAATTATTTTAGTTATAAAAATAAATAGAAAGGTATGTTTAACTAGGCTTAGGGGTAGCTATGTTTACAGGGAGTTATATCTGAGATACAAGGAGAGGAGTATTTATTATTTTTTAAGTAGGTAGGAAAGACTTTTTATGAATTTAGTTTAAAGATTTAAAGTGAGTATATTAGTATATAATTTTGTTTTTTTAAATAAATTTTGGAGAATTAATGAGATTTATTGAAGGGGTGATGAGTGTAAGGAATTCGGCAAATAGAGCTCTTCCGCCTGTTTATCAAAAACATGTCTATATGAGAGTTATATAAAGTCTGACCTGCCCATTGGGGACTAAAAGGCCGCGGTATTTTGACCGTGCGAAGGTAGCATAATCATTAGTCTTTTAATTGGAGGCTGGAATGAATGGTTGGACGAGAAGGAAGCTGTCTCTATCTCGGAGATTGAATTTAACTTTTAAGTGAAAAGGCTTAAATAAGTTAGAGGGACGATAAGACCCTATAAAGTTTATACATGAAGTTGGTTAAGAGTGATTTAAGGTGTTAAAGTTTATTATCAGCAGGGTGTTTAGTTGGGGCGACTAGGATATAAATTATATAACTGTTTTTTGTTTAAATCAGAGATATTTGTTCATATGGTCCCTTTTTAGGATTAGAGAATAAATTACTTTAGGGATAACAGCGTAATTTTTTTTAAGAGTTCTTATCGACAAGAGAGTTTGCGACCTCGATGTTGAATTAAAAATTTCTCTGTGGTGTAGCGGTTACAGGAGAAGGTCTGTTCGACCTTTAAATTTTTACATGATTTGAGTTCAGACCGGCGAAAGCCAGGTTGGTTTCTATCTTCTAAGGAGTTAGAGGTTATTTTAGTACGAAAGGATTAAGTAATTGAAATAGTTTTAATAAAAAAATCAGAAAAAAGCAGGGACTTTTCTTTAATCTCCAAAATTAATATTTTAAGTAAACTATTTTCTGTTAGAATTTTGAAGGTCGCAGAGGTCTTGATGGATACTAATAATACTAACAATAACAATTAAGGTAAGTAAGAGATATAAAATTACTAGAGTAGTAAGAGGGAAAGAAGTAATGGAGTAGATGGAACTGGTTGATAAGGTGGCTAAATTTGTTTTATTTCTTAGAATTAAGAATAGTCTAGATTTGGAAAATTTTGATGGGAGAAGTAAGAGATCTAGAAAGATTAAGGTAAAGGATATGGGTAAGGATAGAGTGATTAGTAGACTGGATTTAAAATGAATTTTAAAGGCTTCGTTGGAAGCAAGAGAAGAGACATAAATGAACAAAATTAATATTCCTCCTAGAAAAATTAGAAATAGGATATATGAGAATCAGTAGGAAGGTCCGAATAGGCCTGAAAGAGCACAGATAAGAATAGTTTGAGTGAGTAGGACTAGTCCTATGGAAAGAGGGTGGGTTAGAGTCGTGAATAGGATAGCAACTCTTAGGGTAAGAGGGAGAGTGAAATATAAAATATTATAACTGATTTTGTATAAAGTTCTAAAAATGGGCTTTATCTTTGGTTTACAAGACCAAGATTTTTTGTTTAAACTACTAGAACCTTTCAATTTAAATAGTTTAGAGTAAAACATCGGGTTGTGGTATCGAAGATATAAGAAAGTTATTTTAAATCATGATGTGGGGTGCCTATAGTCATTTAGTGAGTTTGGTGTTTTTGTTATTTAGGGCATTGGGTTTTATTTTATTTAGTTTGGTGAGAATAAGCTTGAGGTCTTCTTATGTAATTGAGTGAGAGCTTTTTTCTTTAAATTCTTCTTCTGTTGTAGTGACTTTGATTTATGATTGAGTAAGGTTCTTATTTTTAGGGGTGGTTTTATTTATCTCCTCTACGGTAATATATTATAGGGGGGATTATATGAGCGGGGATAAGAGGTACAGGCGATTTATATATTTAGTTTTTGGTTTTGTTTTATCTATAGGGGCTTTGATTATTAGCCCGAATTTAATTAGAATCCTTTTAGGTTGGGATGGATTGGGGTTAATTTCTTATGTATTGGTAATTTATTACCAAAACGAGAAATCAGCGAATGCAGTAAGAAATTAACGATAAAAGAATAAGAAATACCCAAGGGTTAATATAAGAAAGAGATTTAGCCCAAATTAGAGGCATATTTGAGCATTCTAAAGTACCCATAAGAGTGGGTATTTATTAATTTGACAAACAAATGTTATTTTATAATAATTTTAGTCTCTAGAAGTAGGAGGACTACTTTTTTTAGGTTACAAGACGCTAAACTTATAAGTTATCTGGAGATACTTAATTATGCATTTCTATAAACACAGTTCAAGAAAAGAGTCTACCGAAATTCTTTCTATAGAATGAGGTATAAATCTATGGTTAGCCCCACAAATTCGGAACATTGACGTAGAAAGGCCAGGTCGTTTAGAAGAAACCTAACTTGATTAAGTCGCCTGGGAATGCGTCGGCTTTTACTCCTAAGGAAAGGAATATTTCAGGAAGGATTACGGCTGCTGCTGAAATGATAAGACGAATTTGAGTAATTAAGGGATAGGGGATTCGTTGTCTCAACATCTAAAATTCGTAAAATTTGAGTCTATTGTTATAGGGTGTCTAATGAAGGAATCAAAATTCGATATCTAGAAAGTCTGAATATTTGTGGCGTATGGGGGGGGGGGGGGGTGGGGGGGGGGATCAGTATCATTGAGTCCAAAGGTTTAATAGTGACTCTCTGAGTTAGTGGTTTCGTCCAATAAGTAGAGTAACCGTAGTGGGGTATGGCGATTGAAGATTAAGATGAATAGCAGGGTAAAATATTACATAAAATTTCAATTTCTTGGTTTCAATAAAATCGGTTAATAAGTGAGTTAGTGCTGAATAATTAGAATAAAAACCTACTAATGTGAGTAATGAGGGATAGAATAAATAATTGTGGTGATCGTGGAAATACGTAAATTGTTCATATAAGGTGGGAAGCACTGTTCTTGGAGTCCTAGGCATCATCCATGATGGCATTTCTAAAAGAAGGTAGTTTTCTACCTGGTAGGAGCTTAAATACCTATACATCTATCTGTCATTTTTAGATAGTTAGAACGAATGCAGGAATATATACAGTTTATGTGGTCAAAGTCGGATTGGAGGAGCGTGTGTGATTTATTGATATTTCTTTATTTTTTAGATGCTAGGGGATTGAAATTTTATTTTTTTCTATGAAGGTATTTGAGTGGGAATTTTTTATTATTGAAAATTATGAGTGTGTGGTTTGTCTGCTAAAACTAAGAGAGCTCAAAATTCCGTTCACGCGGCTTGACTTCCAGCAGCTAAAGCCTGCTCCATTTCCGGTTTTCAGCTTTCTAGTTCCATTCTGTCAACACTAGTTACTGCTTGGCGTTTATATTTTTGATTCGCTTTAGTGGGGGCTGTTAAGGAGGGTCATGTTACAAAGTGTTCTTGTAGATTGTTTCCTGCTTAACCATATTTATAGTCGGGCTATAGGGCATAATTTTTTGAGTTTGATTTTGAAAAAAAAAATTATTGCCTTGTCAACATTGATGCAATTAGGGCGATGAAGTGGAGTTTTTATCTTTAGTGTATTGCTGAATTAAGGCTTTATTTCCATTTATTAACCATGGCTTTATTTAAGGCTTTAACTTGTTTATGGTTCGGGTGATGGTAATTCATAGAGTAAGAGAGTTGTCAAGATATTGTAATATGGCAGGTTATTGAGCATGTATACCTTTCTTAACTAGGTTTTTAATGAAATTAGGCTACCCTCTCTATGTGGGATACCTTTCATGTCTGGATTTTATTCTAAAAGATTTATATTTTAGAAAGAAGCATTATAAGGGAAGTTAATATTTTTAGATTTTTTATATGGTGTTTGAGTTACTGTGGCTGAATCAGTAATTGTTACTATACATTCGAATTAATTTACTATAGAATAAAAGGCTTTCTAATATAAGGCTGTAAATAATTTGTCAGGGAAAACCATAGATAAATGTAAAATGAATAATGACATTAAGGGTGGGGCGGTAACAAGGGGGTGTGAATATAGCTTGAGAGTGATCCCAGCATTTCTATATGATTTGTTTAGAGGGTCCTCAGGGGCTCCAAGTATAAGGGGAACTAATCTAATTCCGCAAACCCCAATAATGATTGTGTGATAAGGAACTATGAGAAAATCATTGACGAAGGCGTGGGCTTGTGACGATTACATTAAAATTTGATCGACTCCTATTAAGTCTGTCCTGGTTGACCAAACGTTTCGGCTCGAATAAATTAGGTCTTATGGAAGTTGCCTACTATTACCTAGGATCAGGCCTCCGAACACAAAGTAAAGAGTGCCGATGGTCCTTTATGATTTGTATTGAGTAAAAATCATCGTAGCATAAGGCTTATATGAGTGGAAAAAAAAGACGTCAAATAGCAAATTTGAAGAATGTAATATTTACTATAGCATAAGAGAGTGAATCTTGTCGTATAAGTAGTAAAGCTACAATGCGCAGTTTCTATCAAAACTGATCCTATTTTCAGGCATTATACTTATTAAGGAGGTAGAATATTTAATAGGGGTTAACTGTAGATTTATGTTTTACAGAGGTGTTCTTAGAAAGATTAAATCTTAGATTAGAACGAAGGTGTCCGTACTTGAATAGTTGAGAAGGCTTAAAGTTATTCTGCTTGAACTTTTATTTTTATAATTAGGGTATAATATGTATCTTGGTGGGAAAGAAGTAAATATAGTAATTATAATTTATAATAAGTCGTAAGTCTTTATGAGGTTAATCGCAGTTATGGAAGATTAAATATTGTTTTAATGGTCCTCATTATAGTAAATTATAAAAAATTTGATGAAATTTTTCGGTGCCAGCAATCGCGGGGGGTGTGTTAGACTTAAAACTAAGTAAAGAGAGTTTTTATTTTAGGTTATTCTTACATGTTTAAAGGTAAATTTGAAAATTATAGTAATAAAAGGTGAAATTGGTTTAATATAGGAAAAAAAGGAAGATTTGATTATAAATAGTAAGACTCGGAATTTTAAGGTATAAACTAGGATTTAGATTGTACCCTATTATACTTAAAAGATAAAAATATAAAACTTCTGAATAATTAATAGATATGGTCTTTAAATTACAAGAAGAATATTGGCGGTAGGGTTAGTCCTTGTTAAGGACCTGTTTGATAAAGATACAACAGACGAAAAACCCTTACTTTACTCTTAGTTTATCAGTTTGTATACCGTACATTAATCGATAACCTTTTGTTGAGAGTAGTTAAGTTGAAATTTTGAGAAATGTAAAGTAAAGTTCTATCAAGTTGCAGAGTTATGGTGGTAAAGAAGAAATGGGTTACAAAAAAATTTATACATTAGAAAGCAGTAAAAGAATATTTTCTGTGAAGGCGGGATTTCATTGTAATACATATTTTAGTATAATTTAGATAGTGATCATGGAGAAGCTACAAAGTATGAACATAGACGTCGCCCGTCGCTTCCGCTAAGGTTGAATAAGTCGTAACATAGGTAGGTGTACTGCGAAGGTGTACCTGGAACTAAATTAACTATGGCAGAGATATGCGTTAAATTTAGAATTTAATTATATAGAAGAGAGCACTCTATAGGTAAAAGTATTAAGGACAGTGCTTTGTGGCTATTAGAATTGTGAGATATTTAATGTTTGATAGTTTGTATGTTTTAGTTAGAGTGGCCGTTTTGTAACTCTTATTGGAGCGTAAGATTTTAGTGTTTATATTCAAGATGACGTAAGGGTCGCCTATAAATTGGGCATTCTGAGGTTACTTCAGCCTTTTTGCGGATGCTATGTAAATTGTTTGTAAAAGGAGGGCTAATATGACCGGTAATATCTAATTTTTTACCTTATCTATTTGTCCGCCGTTAGATGTCAGTTTAGTATATTGCTTTAAGTTTTGTGAGGGTGTTAATTCCATATTGATTTAGGATTATGTTGAATTAGTATATAGGAATGTAATTATTTTTATGGTAGGTTTGAGATTAAGGGTATATCCTTTGTTAAGGGCGATGGTCTTTCAAATGTAAATATTATCTTTATAAGGGATTCTTCCGTGTTGCAGTAGCACAGACTATTTCATATGAGGGTAAGGTTAGCTTTAATTATTGTTTATCCTATGTGAAATTAGTTGTGAAGAAGATAGGTTCATAGAATTGAGGATATTATCAGGTAAGAATGTGGTGTTGTTTGATTAACATTTCCATTATCTATAGTTGGCTTGGTACTTGATTGGCGGAGATAAATCGGCACTCCTTATTGATTTTGTCCAGAAGGGAGTCTGAGTTGGTTCTGGTTTTTAAAACTGATATAGTGATAGGGGGGTTGATAAATTTGTAATAGCTGAATATGTTAGAATTTTTGTTTATGAGTGGAGTGTTCAACATTGTGTTTTTAGGGGGAGAGTTTTCAAGGTTAGGATTTATATAAAATTGGTAAAAGTTAGGGTTTTACGTTTATTTTGGTGCGGGAACTTTACCGCGAACTGCGATACGATAAATGTGAATGTATATGGCTTTGAAAAGTTTTCTTCCTAAATCTTTAAATTTTTTAATATTTTTCCTTAGGCTAAAATTTAATTTTTAATTGTAAACTAAAATTATATGTTGATGGGATACCAGGAAAGATTCATCTCTTTAAATGCTTTCCGAAAACAATTTTGTTTTAAATAAACTAAATAGCCATATTAGAAGAAGTTCTGGATAAAAGGGTGGCCAAATGGGATCAGTAATATAATAGGAAAGAGAGATGCCAGTTAGAGCTGACCTGTGAAAAATAAAGTAATCCTCTACAACCGACTCCGAGTAGTCCATGTTAATAAAATGATTGTGGAGATAAGAAAGTTCAAAATAGAAGCTGGGATTAAAGATAAATCGGTAATGCCTCGGAATTTTGATATGGTGAGGTTGAATGGGGGAATCGAAAGGATCGCAACTGATAAATATTAAAGTGATTAACCCCTCCTAAATGTGTTTGGGTCATGGATCGAAGATGTGCGTATTCCAACAAATAGAAAAAATCATTCCAGGAGTTGAATAGTACTGAGTGTAATTAGATGGGTTTATGCCCGGGGTATAAAATAGCAGGGTCACCGAGTATTAATGGGTTTTAGGAGAGTATAGGAGGACTAGGTGTAATAAGTATGATTAGAACCCTACAATATCAGTAATGTAAAGTATGAGGGTGGGAAGGGATTTTGTCTAGCGAGGGAGGTTACTACTTACTAAAGGGTTGTTAGGCTCCAGAGATGTGGTGGATGAATAAGAATATGGACGAGCGGTGTGGCTGCAGCAATTAAGAGAAATGAACAGCAGAAAGTGGAATGTAAAGAATCGAGTTTAAGGAGTGACGATATCAGACATGCGAAACACCTCCCCAAATTCATTGGACTAAATTCTGGTGCCAATATAGGGGAATGAGCATGAAGAATAATTTTGGTAATAACGGTGATGCAACCGCCAAAACGAATATTTGTCCACAAGGTATGGGGGGGGGAGGGTGGGGGAGGGGTGGGGACATAACCTAGAAAGGCTGTGGCTGATTGTTCAAAACGAATATAGAAACGCCAGATCCTCCAAAAGCGTAGCGAAACTAGAGCAAATTACCCGTAATAACACCTCGTTCCGATGTGGTGAGTAGATACAGATAAAACAGAAAAAGGAGGCCCCATTTTGCATGAAGGGATGTCGGAACAATCACCCGTAATTAACATCACGACAGATGTGGGCACGTTCGAAAAAGCTAGTCAATATCGGGGTAAAATGAATTGACAAAAATAGTCCGGATTGCGATCTGAGCGAACAAGACATAACCCTAAGAGGGACCCGAAATTTCAAAAAATTGAGATGTGTTAGTAGGAATTGGCATATCTAACGTAGTGCGGAATTAACGAGGTTTAAGCATAGGATGGAATTTTACCGTAAAGGCTGAAGATCCATACAATTTTTGGGAGAGTGAGATTAGAGTAAATTAAAGAGGAGAAAAGGGTGTATGAATTGGTATGTAGGTATTGAGTGGATTCCGGTTTGTTAACTATTAGTTTTTTGTGGGTTCTGAGCGTTTATCTCGTATCATAATCATTTGTTGAATGTTTTACTAAGGTTGAAATTTATTATATTAAATGTGATTAGTGGGTATATGAAGAGTTTTCAAACACGTTCAGTGGGTTGTTTTAAGAGGGTGTTTTTTGTAATTTTTTTTTAGTGGATGTTGCGTGTGCAGGGTCTTTCTAGTTATCTTTATTGGTCTCTATTGTTCGCTCACATGGTAATGATTATTTTAGGGATCTTTGGAATTTTAGTATGTAAAGATTTTGAGGGTTTAATTTGGTTTTAACATGTGGTGTTGTGAGGAATTGAAGCTTATTCATGTTGGTTAATTAAAATATTCTTGTATGATAATTGTTAATAATAAACCATGGATTTTTGTATCTTTTTGTCTGGGTATATAATGAGGGTGATGATTGGATTATATTTAAGATATATTTTGATTGTAATAAAGAGTTTTGGATTGTAATATTAATAGTTTTTTCAGGAGAGACATGTTAGTAAAGAAAATAGGTAATTATTGTTGTGGTGGTTTTGGCAGTGAATTTGAAATTTTTGTTAATAGTTTTAGTCTTCAACTTTTAGCGAATCGTAAATTAATTAAGTGTTCTACATTATATTATGAGAGCTCATATGGTTCCCATACTTTGTATTATATTTTTGGTTGAAGTGCTATCAACACTGAGCGAAATTCAGGCTGCGAAAATTTTATATATATTTGTTCTATACTTTAAGATTTGCTTCTTTTCGCATTGGATAGTTTTACTTTATTGAGGTTATAAAATAAGTGAAGGGAGATTAAACATGGGATTGGTTACTATCAGAGTAATTGTGGCAATCAGGGGACTAGGTTGCTGTGGTATTTTTGTTCTGTGTTAGCGTTTATGGTTAAATTACTCTTAGTGTTTATATTCAGTTATGGTTGCCAATGCCCATGTGGTAGCCCCTTTTTGGCGGGTCGATAGTAGTGGCCTGGTGTTTATTGAAAGTTAGGAGGTTACGGTTTAATCCGGATTTTGGGTGTTTTCAGAGGTAAATAAAATATTTTGTTGGGTGTGAGTGAGTCTTGGAATTCTATTGAGGTTTTATGTATAGTTATATAAATATGTTTGCGTCAAGTGAGATATGAATATCTTTTAATTGCTTATGTCTTCTGTGTGTTCATATGGGAAAAAGTGTTAAGAGGGTTGGTTGTTATAGGAGGGTGAAGGGTTTTAAAATGGGGCAGTAGTAGTGATGGTAGGTCATGGTTTATGTTCTTCAGGTTTATTGGTTTATAGCAAATAATAGTTTATGAATCGGTTAGGAGCGAAGTTGATAATTAGGAAAGGGGTTGCTAAAAGTTATACCGAATATATTTAAAGGTGTGTTTTTATTAGTTGCAGGAAACTTAGCTGCTCCTCCAACTTTAAGATTTAATAGTAAGATTAGTTTTATTTGATTAGAGTGTGTTAGATGAAGGAAATTAATTATATTTAGAGTATGGGATATTGTCTTTTTTTCAGGGCTTATGTTTATACTCTTTATATATGATTCATTAAGGCAGCATGGTGATTATTAAATGCTCTTAATTTGTCTTGTTTGTTCTGGAAAGGTATGGTAGTATTTTGTCATTGTTAAAGCTTAGTGGTTCCGTTAAAATATCATGATTGTGAAGGGTTCATTATTTTGAGTCGATCTATATGATAATGTGGCTGATGTTAAAGGCGTTGGATTGTAATCTTGAGTATAAGTTGTACTTTCTTATCAATTTAAAGGTAAGAAATAAAATATTATTACTTTTTTTGACAGCTTTTGAAGGATGTTGTTACTTGAATTAACTTAAAATCTTAGATATCTAAAAGTATGATGGATAAAAAGTCCCGAATTAATTGATTGAGGTGTAAATGAGATGGTAGGATTTAAGGGGTTTAAGGGGGGGATGCCCCATTTTATTTGGTAGAGGAAATTGAGATAGAGTAAAATAATATCGGATGTAAAATTAAAGAGTTACTAGAGGAAGAAAGAAGGAGAATAAATTAAAGGTAAGTGAAGGATGATTGAATTATTTCTTGGGTAATAATTCATTTAGGAATAAAACCTTAAGAAAGGCGGTAGGCCTCCAAGAGAATAAAGTTTATAGACTAGATGAATTTTGGGGAGGTGACCGTAAATTTGCGCAATTAATAGTGAAGGAAAAAAATATGTCTGGGCGGATTGGCTAAGTGGAAGGCCACAGAAGCCGAGATTAGAGTTATAGTTAGAAATAAATATTCAGGAGGTCTCATTAAAGCATGGCGAAAAGTATTCATGATAGATGATTGATAGATGAGTAGGTCAAGATTTTTCCGGAGGGATGTCTTGATTGAGTTCCCCCTAGGCTCCTAATAATAGCAAAGAGATCCACACCAAAAAAAGAAGCATGTGTGTAATACTCTGAGGATAAGTAAAGATCAAAGAATATTGGGCAAAGTTTTTTGGATTGTTATGAGAATAATAACTTGGTTTCAATTAAGACCTTTCTATGACCTGGGTAAATCAAAAATGGAAGGGGCCGCCCCTAGGTTTAAGGAGAGAGAGCTAATTGACATAATGAGAGCGAGACTATTGGGAATAAAAAATTTAAGGTTGAAAGGATAAAATGATGATGGCTGATCCAAGGGCCTGGATTAAGAAATATTTACAGGGAGGCTTCAGATGGCAGCTGATTTTCATTTGTGGGATTAAAGGGATGGAATGATATAAATTAAGTTCAAGACCAATTCAGGCTGAAAAACACGAGGAAGAAGAAACGACCAGGAAGACCCAGACAAAAGTGAGAACATAAAAATATTTTATAAGGGAGAATGAAATTATAAAGAGAAGATTACTCGCTCTAAATGAGGTATGAGCCCATTAGCTTGAAACTTACTTCTTTATATATATGTATAAGTGAAAATACAGGGCAGCGAAAGGTTTTGATCTTTCGGGGATTTGTTCGATTACCCAAATTACATAAAGATTGTTAGGTGATTAAAGGGGAGGTAAGGGTAGAGTTGGGTCTTAAAGTAACTTGAATTCGCACTTTGAATATCTGTTGTTATCTTAGAAGATTTAAGAGGGAAGAGGAAGTAAGCTGTCTAAAAAATAAAATGAAAAAGCATGTAAAGGGGGTGTATTTTTTTATTTTAGTATATAAAATAAAAACATTTCTTTATATTGAAGTGTTGTATTAGGTATAATTGTATGAGTGAGCTGATTTTATTCTATACTGAAGGCAGAACTGAAGATATTGAGCTCTAACCGATTATACACCTATAAGTAGAACCCTCTCGTGAGAAAGGGGATCTACTTATACTGTAGTTAATCGTCTTCCTTCTAGATTCCCCTAATTATTTCCGAACCACTAAGATATTCCTAACAGATGATCATTGAAGAATATAAAATAAGCTGTTACTTCTTTATATTAATTTTCGAAGAGATACACTGAAGAAAGAGACATGAGGTGTCATTTTGATTATAGCAGAAAACTAACTAATAGACAGTTTGACTATATACAGATTTAATTATGTATGTGCTATCATCAAGTATGATAAATACATAAATGAGATAGATAATAACCTGTGTCGAAGGATACCTATGAGTATTTAAATATATAGATTAATGGATTTATAGCAATGAACTAACTAATAAAAGTGGCTTGATATATATATATATTGTGAGTGTATACTCACTTCAGGCAAATAAAATACTTAAATGAATAGATAATAACCTGTGGCGAAGATACACTATGAGTATTATATATATATAAGTAATGGAATTATAGCAATGAACTAACTAGATAAAGTGCGTTGATATATATATATATTGTTGGAGTTATCCTAACTTCAGTCATATAAATACTTAAATGAGATAGATAATTAACCTGTGGCGAATATACACTATGAATGTCAAATATATATTAAGGATTATATGATTTTTACGAGATTGATGAATGATTCGAGAAGGATTTACATTTAACAAGAAATGTATATATATATGAGACATTAAGGAGATGGGAGAATTCGGAAAAATTAAATACGCAGTATTATAGATAAGGATGCGAAGTTTATTTGTTTTGAGAGATAAAGTTGTAGATTCAAAGTAAAGCTAAAGATTAGCATTTCACTTACGTTGAAAAGGTTTTCCGCGGGGTTGACTATATTTTGGTGTGTTATGAAGACTTCAATTATATGATTATGAAAATATTTTTATGTTTAAGTAGGTAACTAAGGAAGATAATAGGTTTGTCATAGTAAAAGGTACTGTACAGGAAAAGTTGAAATATCAAGTTAAATAGATGGGAAGTATTAGTTAAATACAATACCTTGTTATTAGGGATAATTTACATTAAATATTTAAAATATCTGTCCCGAAATAAGCAGAGCTAAATTTAAGGTCGAGTTTTTGTGGGTAAAAAAATCAAAACCGTATTTTAGTATTTAAATGTTAATCGAGTCTTAAGATGAGTCTTTTATTTTTTGAAAAAAAATTCAATATGTTTTTCTTGCTTTAAGGTAAGGCAAGGCTTAGGAACAGAGGTGGCTAGCACTTTGTTTATTATTTAGTTTAAAAATAATAGAAAGGTATGTTAAACTAGGCTTAGGGGTAGCTAAGTGTTACAGGTGAGTTATATCTTGAGATACAAGTAGGAGGTAGTATTTATTATTTTTTTAATAGTAGGTAAGAGACATTTATATGAATTTAGTTTAATATTTAAATGAGTATATTAGTATATAAATTGTATTGTTTTAAATAAATTTTGGATAATTTAATAGAGATTTAATGAAGGGTTGATGATGTAAGGAATTCGGCGAAATAGGGCTCTTCCGCCTGTTTATCAAAGAACATGTCTATAAATGAGACAGTTATATAAAGTCTGGACCTGCCATTGGGGACTAAAAGGCCGCGGTATTTTGCCGTTTTGCGAGGTAGCATAATCATTAGTCTTTTTAATTGGAGGCTTGAAAGAAATGGTTGACGAGAATGAAGCTGTCTCTACCAACATCCAGATAGGCCATGTCGTGAGATTGAATTTACCTATTAAGTGAAAAGGCTGTAAATAAGTTAGAGGGACGATAAGACCCAATAAAGTTTAAACATGAAGTTGGTTAAGAGTGATTTTAAAGGTTGTTAAAGTTTATTAACAGCAGGGTGGTTATTGGTGCGACTAAGGTATAAATTATATAACTGTTTTTATATTAAATCAGAGATATTTGTTCATATGGTTCGCCTTTTTAAGGATTAGCGAATAAATTACTTTAGGGATAACAGCGTAATTTTTTTTAAGAGTTCTTATCGACAAGAGAGTTTGCGACCTCGATGTTGAATAAAAATTTCTGCTGTGGTGTAGCGATTACAGGAGAAGGTCTGTTCGACCCTTTAAATTTTTACATGATTTGAGTTCAGACCGGCGCATAGCCAGGTTGTTTCTATCTTCTAAGGAGTTAGAGGTTATTTTAGTACGAAAGGGATTAAGTAAGTTGAAATAGTTTTAATAAAAAACAGAAAAAAGCAGGACTTTTCTTTAATCTCCAAAATTAATAATATTTAAGTAAACTATTTTCTGTTAGAATTTTTTGAAGGTCGCAGAGGTCTTGATGAGATATAAAAAACTAACAATCACAATTAAGGTAAGTAAGAGATATAAAATTACAAGAGTAGTAAGATGGAAGAAGTGAATCGGAGTAGATGGAACTGTTGATAAGGTGCTAAATTGTTATTTATTTCTTAGAATTAAAGAAAAGGTCTAGATTTGGAAAATTTTGATGGGAGAAGTAAGAGATCAGAAAGATTAAGGTAAAGGATTGGGAAAGGATAGAGTGATTAGTAGACTGAGATTTAAAATGGAATTTTAAAGGCTTCGTTTGGAAGCAAGAGAATAGACATAAATGAACAAAATTAATATCCTCCTCGAAAAATTAGAAATAGGAATATATAAATCATAGGAAGTCCCGAATAGGCCTGAAAGAGCAACAGATAAGACTAGTTTAGAGTGAGTAGGACTAGTCCTATGGAAAGAGGTGGGGATTTAGAGTCGTTATAGGATATCACTCTTAGGGTTAAAGTTGAGATTGAAATATAAAATATTATAAATAGGTTTTTGAACCAACGGGGGAAGGGTCAAGTTCTAAAAATGGGGCTTTATCTTTAGTTTACAAGACCAAGTTTTTTTGTTTAAACTACTAGAACCTTTCAATTTAAATAGTTTAGAGTAAAAAATCGGGTTGGTTGGTAATCGAAGATATAAAGAAAGTTTATTTTAAATCAGATGTGGGTGCCTATAAGTCATTTATTGAGTTTGGGTGTTTTTGTATTTAGTGCCTTTAGTTTTAATTTTATTTTAGTTTGGTGAGAATAAGCGTTTGAGACTTCTTATTGTAATTGAGCTGAGAGCTTTTTCTTTAAATTCTTCCTCTTGTTGTAGTGACTTTGATTTATGATTGAGTAAGGTTCTTATTTTTAGGGGTGTTTTATTTATCTCCTCTACGGTAATATATTATAGGGGGGATTATATGACGTGGATAAGAGGTACAGGCGATTATATATTTAGTTTTTTAGGGTTTTGGTTTATCTAAGGGGCATTGATTATTAGCCTAATTTAATTTAAGAATCCTTTTAGAGTTGGGATGGGATTGGGGTTAATTTCTTTATGTATTGTTAATTTATTACAAAACGAGAAAACACGAATGCAGGTATATAGACATTTTTGTCAAATCGGAGTTGGAGTCGTTGGATATATGAGTATTTTCTTTATTTTTTATGCTAGGGTTGAAATATTATTTTTTATGAAAGGTATTTTAAGTGGGAATTTTTTTATTAACTGAAAATTTTAGTGTGGTGTTGCTGCTAAATTAAGATAGCCAAATTCGTTCTCGGCTTGACTTCCCAGCACGTATAGCTGCTCCTGACTCCAGTTTCAGCCTTTAGTTTCATTCCTTCAACACTAGTTACAGCTGGTCGTTTATATATTGAATTCGCTTAGTGGGGCTTTAAAGAGGTTTCCAGTGTACAAAGGTTTTGTTGTTATTGTATTCCTGCTTAACCATATTTATAGGCGGCTTAGGGGCTAATTTTGATTTGATTTGAAAAAATTATGCCTTGTCAACTTTGAGGCAATTAGGCGTGATAGTGAGTATTTTATCTTTAGGGTTTCTGATTTAGACTTTTTTTCAATTAATACTCATGCCTTTTTATTTAAGGCTTTACTGTTTATTTTGCGGGGATGGTAATTTCAAAGGTTAAAGAGAGTCAAGATATTCGTAATATGGGCCAGGTTAGAGTACATGTATACCTTTAACTAGGGTTTGCATGAATTATAGCTAACAGGCTCCTATGGTTGGAGTACCTTTCTTGGCTGATTATTCAAAAGATTTAATTTTAGAAGTTTGCATTTATAAGGGAAGTTAAAGTTTTAGATTTTTTTTTATAAGTTTTGGTACTGGCTTAACAGTATGTTATACATTTCGATTAATTTACTATAGAATAAGAAGGCTTTCTAATATAGTAGGTCAGTAAATAATTGTCAGGGAAAACCATAGAAAAGTTAAAAGGAATAATGACATTAAGGTTGGGCGGTAACAGGGGGGTGTGTATTAGCTTGACGTAGTGTTTCCCAGAGTTTCTATAATGATTTGTTTAGGGGTCACCTTTAAAAATTTTAGCTAAATTAGTAGGAGGTTATGGCCCTTTAGGGTATATAGTTTAACATGGTTGGATCAAGGACTAGTTTATAAATACTGTTAAGTTTTATTCATATACTATGTATTGTAATGTCTTATGATGTTTTATGTCCGATTTTTGTCGACTTTTGGCACCCCGTTGAAGACTAAGGAGTGCGGAAGTCTTTTTTTAAGATTGAGAAAAGATGGTCAGAATATTTTGGTGGTGAGGGAGGATTTGGCGAGGTGATAAAAGGTTCTATTTACTTGCAGATAAGACAAGATAATGATTATAGTTTTTATATAAAAGGATATTTTTACTTTGAATTATTGTCGATGTTTTTTATTTTATTTAATAATGAACCTATATATTTTAAATTAGAATTTGCATTGAAGCTGCAAAGGTGGGTTATTTAGCCTGTAGGTGATATTTTTTATATAGGGAAATCTTTCAGTTATACATTGAAAATGTAATGTTTTTTTTACACTATAAAACAGAGAAGTGAAACGGAATTCAACCGCTCTGGAAATAAGTTAGAAAAGCTTTTTCACTGACTTAGTTCTCCCTTGACAGGAAAAATTCAATTTTTATCATTAACAGTAATATGCCTGGTTTTGGCTTCTCAAAATAAACTAGAGGTTGGAACCAAAATATAGTCGAAACTAAACGCAATCTTTCGCTTTCTAATATGAAAAAGGTTATAAACACTTTATGAAAGCAACTCATATGTCCATTATTGACTACATTTCCAGTTAGATCATCCTAAGTCACCTTTATACCATTCATAGTAGAGGCATATAGAAGGATTAAGGAGGCAAAACAATCCTGTAAATCTTCAAGAGAAAATAATTGTAAGGGGAGAGATATGGCCAGAGGGTGAGAAATTAATGTAAAATATCTACATCAAAAATTAGGAAAATCACAGCAATAAGTAAAAATCGAAGTCCTAAAAGGTAGCCGAGCTGAAGTCTTAGGATCGAATCCACACTCAAATGGGGATATTTTGTTCCTCCGGTCTAATAACGGTTTTTTTCGATAGAAATTAGAGGATAAGGCTATAAAATAAAGTTGTAACTCTGATATTTAGAAGAGCGCTCAGGTTGGTATTAGAATTAATTTTTCTAAACAATTTTAGACACTTTCTAGTTGAAGTCTAGACGTACCTTAATACTAAAAAATTATCTCCCTCATCATAATAAAAACATAATAGGAATACTCAAACTACATCAACGAAATGTCATACCAAGCTGGTCGTCTTCAAAATCCAAAGTGGTGGTTGTTAGAGAAGTGACATTGAATCCGGATAAAAAACAGACTGGTTAGGAATAGTCCCAATGATCACATGAAGACCGTGAATCCAGTTGGCTACAAAAGAAGGTTATCCCTAGACTGAGATCTGCGATGGAGAAAGATGCTTCTAAATATCATATGCTTTGAAGGGATGGTGAAAGTAAACTCCGAGGAGGATGTTTAATCCAGACTTTTGTATAGCTTCGTAATGTGTGAGTTAAGTATTGACGTATGTTTTCAGTTACTGTTGTCTCCCGATGAAATATAAATAGTTGTATTAAGAAGGGAACTTGGAAAGGATGGTAAATGGTTGAATATCCTATTAGGTGGATTCAAAATATTGCCGATTTCAATTGTAGTTACAAGACTTTCTATGAATGAATGCCCAAAAAAATGTAGAAGAAAGAATAGTACTTCAGAGACGATAAATAAAATTATTCCCCACCGGAGCCTTTTGTGACGGCTTGTTACTGAAGTCCTGATATGTTCCCTCTCGAGTTACATCCGTCACCATTGAATTTATAGTTAAAAAGATAGGAATAAATCTGAAAAGAGGAGGTCTGGATTAAAATGATGAAAATCAATTGATGAGCGCCTTATTTTAAGACGCATAGCTCCTAATTGGATCCTTTAAGGGCAAGGTCTTATGTCAACTAAATGAAATGGTATGGTGTCTATGTGATG
>NW_026468161.1:0-22500 GCF_026875155.1 Cherax quadricarinatus | reverse complement strand
GCTTTCAAAACATTTGTTTTAAATAAACTAAATAGCCATTTTAGAAGAAGGTCTGTTAAAAGGGTGGCCAAAGGGTCAGTAATTAATAGGAAAAGGTAGATGACATTTAAGGCTTGCCCTGTGAAAAAAAATAAGGATCCTCTACAGACCGAGCTCCGATCCATGTTAATAAATGATTGTGGAGATAAGAGTTCAAAATAGAAGTGGTTTAAAGGATAAAAGGTAAGGCCTCGGAATTTTGATAGGGAGGTGAATGGGAGGAGTCAAAGGATCGCAACTGAAAATATTAAAGCGATAACCCCTCCTAATTTTTTTGGGGTGGATCGAAGGATGGCGTATGCAAATAGAAAATATCATTCAGGTTAAATATGTACTGGTGTAATTAGAGGGTTAGCCGGGGTAAAATTATCAGGGTCTCCGAGTAAGTATGGGTTTAGGAGAGTTAGGAGGACTAGGAGTATAAGTATGATTAGGAACCCTACATATCTTTAAATGTAAAGTAGGGGTGGGGGAAGGGGATTTTGTCTAGAGAGGAGGTTACCCCTAAAGGGTTTTTGGGGCTCCAGAGTGGTGGATGAATAAAAATTTTGGGCGGTGTGGCTGCAGCAATTAGAAATGGCAGCAGAAAGTGGAATGTAAAGAATCGAGATTAAGGTGACGTTATCAACTGCGAACCCCCCAAATCATTGGACTAAATCTGTGCCAATATAGGGAATGGCAGAAAATAAGTTTGTAATAACGGTGGCACCCAAACGTATTGTCCTAAAGGATAGGGCACTAGAAAAGGTGTGGCTATTGTAAAAAGATTATTAGAACGCATCTCAAGCGGGGGAAAAGAGCAAATGACCCCTAATAAACAAACCCCGTCCGATGTGGGAAATAGATAAAAAAAAGGAAGGCCCCTTGCTGAAGGGTGCGGAACAATCACCCGTAATTAACATCCGACAGATGTGGGTACGTTTGAAAAAGCTAGGTCAATATGCGGGGTAAAATGAATTGACAAAAATAGTCCGGTTTTTCGATCTGAGCTACTAGACATAACCCTAAGAGGGACCCGAAATTTCAAAAAATTGAGATGTTAGTAGGAATTGGCATATCAAACGAGGGCGGAATTAACGAGTTTAAAGCAAAGGATGGGTTTTTACGTAAAGGCGAAGTCATAAGTTTTGGGGAAAAGTGAAGATTGGGAGTAATTAAAGAGGAGTAAGGGTGTATGATGGGTATTAGGTATTGAGGGTTTCGGGTTGTTAACATAGTTTTTTGTGGGTTCTGAGGTTTATCTCGAATCATAAGCATTTGTGAATGTTTTACTAAGGTTGGAATTTATTATATTAAATGTGTTTGGGTTTATGAGATTTTACACGTTCAGGGTTGGTTTAGAGGGTGTGTTTGTAATATTTTTTTTAGTGATGGTTTGCGTGTGAAGGGGCTTTAGGTTTATCTTTATTGGTCTCTATTGTTCGCTCACATGGTAATGATTATTTTAGGGGTTTTGGAATTTTAGTATGTTAAGTTTTTGGTTTTTAAATTTGGTTTTAAGGGGGGTTTGTGAGGAATTTGAGGCTTATTCAGGTGGGTTTATCGATAATATGCTTTATGGGATTGTTAATAATAAACCATGATTTTTGTTCTTTTTGTCTGGGTTATATAATGGGGTTGATTATTTAAGATATATTTTGATTGTATTAAGAGTTTGGATTGTAATATTAATAGTTTTCAGGAGAACTGTAGTAAAGAAAAATAGGTAATTTTTGTGTGGGGTTTTTGTCAGTTGAATTTGAATTTTGTTAATAGTTTTAGTCTATAACTTTTAGATCAGTAAATTATTATGTTCTACATTAGTTTGAGGCTCATTGGCTTCCATACTTGTATTTAATTTTGGGTGAGGCTATTCAACCTGAGCGGAATTCAGTCTTGGATTTTATATATTGTTTCTTTTACTTTAGTTGCTTTGTCTTTGCCATTTTTAGTTTTCTTTAATGAGGTTATATAAAAGTGAAGGGAGATTAAACATGGGATTGTTACTATCAGGAGGATTTGCTATCAGGGACTAGGTTGCTGTGGTATTTTTGATTGTGTAGCGTTTATGCGTTCAATTACCTTTGTTTATATTTCATTGATGGTTGCCTAAGGCCCATGGGAGGCCCGGTTGCGGGGGTCGATAGTATTTGGCCGGGTGGGGTGTCTATTATTAAAGTAGGAGGTTACGGTTTTAATCCGGGATTTTGGGGGTGTTGTCAGAGGAAATAAAATATTTTGTTGGAGTGTGCGGTGAGTATCTTGGAAAATTCTAGGAGGTGTTATTGTTAGTTTATATGGTTTGCGTCAGTGGATATTGAAATCTTAATTTTGCTTATTCTTCTGTGGTCATACGGGTTTAGTGTAAGAGGGTTGGTTTGTTACTAGGAGGGGTGAGGTTTAAATGGGGCTGTATTAGTTGATGGTTAGGTCATGGTTTATGTTTTTTAGGTTATTTTGTTTAGCAAATTATAGTTTATGAGCGGTTGGGAGGCGACTCGAAGTTTGATAATTAGGGACAAAGGTTGCTAAATGGTTATACCGATATTGGTTTTATGGTGGTTTTTTATTAGTTGCAGGAAATATAGCTTGCTCCTCCAACTTTAAATTTAATAGGAGAGGTTAGTTTAATTATTTGAGTGGGTTAGATGAGGAAAATTTAATTATATTTTGAGTAAGGAGATTGTTTTTTTCAGGGCTTGTTATACTTTATATTGTTTCATTAAGGCAGCATGGGTTATTTATAAATGCTTTTTTTTTTGTTGTTCATGGAAAGGTAGTGGAGTTTTGTCTTGTAATGACATAGTGTTCCGTTAAATATCATGTTTGTGAAGGGGTTCATTTAATGATGTGCGATCTATAGGATAAGGTGGTGAGGTTTAAAGGCGTTGGTATTGTAAATCTGAGTAGAAGTTGTACTTTCTTATCAATTAAAGGTAAGATTTAAAAGATTATTACTTTTTTTTGACAGCTTTGAAGGATGTTAGGTTTGAATTAACTTTAAAATCTTAGATAACTAAAAGTATGGATGGGATTAAAAAGTCGGAATAAATTGATTGAGGTTGTACCAAGGGAGATGGACGAGGATTTTTAAGTGGGTTTAAGGGGGAGATGCCACATTTTATGTGGAGTAGAGGAAATTGAGAGATAGAGGATAAAGTAATCGGATGTAAAAGTAAAGAGTTACTAGAGAAGAAAGAAGGAGAAGAATAAATAAAGGTAGTATAGAAAGGATGATTGAATAATTTCTTGGGTAAATAATTCATTTAGGAATAAAACCTGAAAAAAGGGCGGAGGACCTCCTAGAGAATAAAGGTTTATAGACGAGATGATTTTGGGGGAGGGGACCTAAATTTGCGTTAATTAAGTGAGGAAAAAAAAATATGTCTGGGGGAGGAATGCCGAGTAGGAAGGCCACAGAAGCCGAGGACTTAGAGTGTATATAAGAAAGTAAATTATTCAGGAGGTCTCATATTAATAAGCATTGGGAAAAGTATTCATGATTAGATGATTGATAGATGAGGAGGTAAGATTTTTCGGAGGGATGTCTGATATGATTCCCCCTTGTGCTCCAATAATAGAAGAAGAGATTCCCACCAAAAAAAATGAAGAATGTGTGAGTATTACTCTGAGATAAGTAAGAGATCAAGAATATTGGCGGCAACGTTTTTGGATTGTTATGACGAATAATAATAGGGTTCAATTAAGGAACCTCTTATGACTTGGGGGAAATCAAAATGGAAGGGGGAGCCCCTGTTTAAGGAGAAGAGCTAAGTAAATAAATGAGAGCGAGACATTGGAATTAAAAAAATGTTAAGGTTGAGATAAATGATGATGGCTGATCCAAGGGCCTGGATAAGAAAATATTTCAGGGAGGCTTCAGATGGAAGCTGTTTTCTTTTGATGGGATTAAAGGGATTGAATGATATAAGATAAGTTCAAGACCAATTCAGGCTGAAAATCACGAGGAAGAAGAAACGACCAGGAAGGACCCAGACAAATGTGAGAAATAAAAAATGACATTTTTATAAGGTGAGAATGAAATTACAAAGAGAGATGTACTCTCATAAAGGAGGTATGAGGGCCCATTGCTTTGAAACTTTGCCTTATCTTTATAGTATATGTAGAAGTGTTACAGGGGCACGAAAAGGTTTGATTCTTTCGGGTGATTGGTGCGATTCCAATTTAACATAAAGAGTTGTTTAGGGATAAAAGGGGGTTAAGGGTAGAGGTTGGTCTTAAAGTTTCTTGTAATTCCTCTTTGAATATCTGTTGTTCTTAGAAGATTTAAGAGGGAAGGAGGAAGTAAGCTTGTATAAAAAATAAAATGAAAAAAAGCATGTCAAAAGGGGGAGTGTATTTTTTATTTTTAGTATATACATATATATTATATATACATTTCTTTATATGGAAGTGGTGTATTAGGTTGTTCTTGTATTAGCTATAATTGTATGAGTGAGCTGATTTTATCTATACTGAAGCTGAAACGATGATATTGAGCTCTTACGATTTTTACACCTTATAGTAGAACCCTCGGGAGGAATAGGGGGGGATTCTACTTATAGCGTATTAATCGTCTCCTTCTAGATTCCCCCATTTCCACGAACATATTCTAAACAGATGATCATTGAAGGTAAGATAAAAGAGCTGTTACGTTCTTTATATTAATTTTCGAAGAGATACACTGAGGAAAGAGACATGAGTTGTCAGTTGATTATAGCAGTAAACTAACTAATGAGGGACAGTTTGATATATACAGATTTATTATTATGTGCTAGCTTCAAGTATATAAATACTTAAATGAGACGATAAATAACCTGTGCGAAGCATACACTTGAGTATTATATATATAGATTAATGGATATAGCAATGAACTAACTAAAATGGCTTGATATTATATATATATATTGTGAGTTATAATAACTTCAGCATTATAAATCCTTAAATGAGATAGATAATAACCTGTGCGAAGATTCACTATGAATGTCATATATATATTATAATGGATTATTGATTTACGAGATTATGAATGATCGAGAAAGGAAAGGACGGATTTACATTTAAAGAAAATGTATATATATATAGACATTAAGGAGGATGGGAGAATTGTAAGATTATATACGCAGTTTTTATGAATGGATCGAAGTTTTTTGTTTGAGGAGATTAAAGTGTAGTTCAAAGTAAAGCTAAAAGATTAGATTTCACTTACGTGTAAAGGTTTGTCGCAGGGGTGACTTATTTTGGTTGTTATGAAGACCTTGCATAATTATTATGATTAGGACAAAATATTTTTTAGGTTTAAGTAGGTAATACAGGGAATAATTAGTTTTGGCGATAGATAATAGTAATGTTACAGGAAAGTTGAAATATTCTAGTGAATAATAGATGGGATGTATTAGATAATTATGTACCTTGTGGTATTAGGGGATATTTTACATTAAATATTTATAATAATCTTCCGAAAAATAGGAAGAGCTAAATTAAAGGTCGAGTTTTTGTGGTAAAAAAATTCAAAACCTTATTTTAGTAGTGAAATGTTAATCGAGTCTTAAGATATCTGGTTTTTTTTTGAAAAAAATTCAATTTTTTCTTTGCATTAAGGTAAGGCAAGGCTTAGGAACAGAGGGGGCTAGCTCTTTGTTTAATTATTTTAGTTATAAAAATAAATAGAAAGGTATGTTTAACTAGGCTTAGGGGTAGCTATGTTTACAGGGAGTTATATCTGAGATACAAGGAGAGGAGTATTTATTATTTTTTAAGTAGGTAGGAAAGACTTTTTATGAATTTAGTTTAAAGATTTAAAGTGAGTATATTAGTATATAATTTGTTTGTTTTAAATAAATTTTGGAGAATTAATGAGATTTATTGAAGGGTGATGAGTGTAAGGAATTCGGCAAATAGGAGCTCTTCCGCCTGTTTATCAAAAACATGTCTATATGAGAGTTATATAAAGTCTGACCTGCCCATTGGGGACTAAAAGGCCGCGGTATTTTGACCGTGCGAAGGTAGCATAATCATTAGTCTTTTAATTGGAGGCTGGAATGAATGGTTGGACGAGAAGGAAGCTGTCTCTATCTCGGAGATTGAATTTAACTTTTAAGTGAAAAGGCTTAAATAAGTTAGAGGGACGATAAGACCCTATAAAGTTTTATACATGAAGTTGGTTAAGAGTGATTTAAGGTGTTAAAGTTTATTATCAGCAGGGTGTTTAGTTGGGGCGACTAGGATATAAATTATATAACTGTTTTTTGTTTAAATCGAGATATTTGTTCATATGGTCCCTTTTTAGGATTAGAGAATAAATTACTTTAGGGAGATCAGAGTTAGTTTTTTTAAGTGTTCTTATCGACACAAAGAGAGTTTTGTCGACCTCGATGTTGGAATTGAAAAAATTTCTTGTGGTGTAGCGGTTTCAGGAGAATGGTCTGTTCGACCTTTAATATTTTTAAATGATTTTGAGTTCAGACCGGCGGAAAGCGCAGGTTGGTTTCTATCTTTTAGAGTTAGAGGTATATTTTAGGTACGAAAGGATTTAAGTAATTGTAAATAGTTTTAATAAAAAATCAGAAAATAATCAGATAAAAGCAGGACTTGTTCTTTGTATTACTCACATAATTTTAATTATTTTAAGTAAAACTATTTTCTGTTTGATTTTTTGATGTTCGCAGACGGTATTGGTTTGATTGATATAAATAATATAACAATAACAATTAGGTAGTAAGGTATAAACTTATTGGAGTAGCTAAAGAGGGAAAGAAGTAATGGAGTTTAGTAGCTTGGAGCTGGTTGTTAAAGGTGGCGCTAAATTTGTTTTATTTCTTAGAATTAAGTACATAGTCTGGATTGGAAATTTTTTCTGATGGGAGAAGTAGTAGATCTCAGATAAGATTAAGTGTAAAGGATTTGGGTAACGGATAGTGTGATTGTAGACTGGATTTAAAATGAATTTTAAGGCTTCGTTGGAAGCAAGAGAAGAGACATAAATGTACTTAATTAATATTCCTCCTAGAAAAATTAGGAAATAGGATAATATGAGATCAGTAGGACGGCACTGAATTAGGCCTGAAAGAGCACAGATATGAATTAGTTGAGTGAGTTAGGACTAGTCTATGGAAAACGAGGGGGGGTTAGAGTCGTGAATGGATAGGGGCAACTTCTTATGGTAAGAGGGAGAAATGAAATATAAAATATTATAACTGATTTGTATAAAGTTCTAAAAATGGGTTTTATCGCCTTTGGTTTACTAGACCATGATTTTTTGTTTTTAAAAACTACTGAGAACTTTCATTTAAATAGTTTAGGGTATAACATCGGGTTATGTGGTATCGATGATATAAGGGCAAAGTTATTTTAAAATCAGATGTGGGGTGCATATAGTCATTTGTGGAGTTTGGTGTTTTTGTTATTTAGGGCATTGGAGGTTTTAATTTTATTTAGTTGGTTGAGAATAAGCTTGAGGTCTTCTTATGTAATGAGTGAGAGCTTTTTTTGTTATAATTCTTCCTCTGTTGTTGTGACTTTGTTTGTTGATTGAGTAGGTCTTATTCTTGTTGGGGTGGTTATTAGTTTATCTCCTATATCTCGGTAATATATTATTGGGGGGTTTATTCAATGAGCGGGGCCCCCCCCCCCCCCCCCCCCCCCCCCGGATAGAGATGGTACTAGCGCGATTTAGATATTTAGTTTTTGGTTTTTGGTTTTCTGTCATATCTATAGGGGCTTTGATGATTTGCCCGAATTAATTAGAATCTTTTAGAGTTGGCGATGGATTACGGAGGTTAATTTCTTATGTTTGGTTAATTTTTTACCAAAACGAGAAAATCACGCGAATGCAGGTATTTTGACAGTTTTGGTCAAATCGGATGGAGACGTTGGGATTTTATTGAGTATTTCTTTTTTTTTTTATGCTAGGGGGTTTGTAATTTTATTTTTTGAAAGGTTTTTGAGGTGGGAATTTTTTATTATTGAAAAATTTTAGTTGTTGTGTTTGATGCTATAACTATGAGATGCTCTAATTTCCGTTCTCGGCTTGACTTGCCTGCGCTATAGGCTTGCTCCTAACGCTTAACAGTTACGCTTTTGTTCATTCTTCTCATAGTTTCAGACGGTGTCGTTTATATTTTGATTGCGTTTAGTGGGGCCTCTTTAAGGAGGTTCAATGGAGTACGCAATGGGTGTTTGTTGGTTGTTTCCTGCTAATAACCATATTTATAGCGGGCTTAGGGTGTCCTATATTTTGAGTTTGATTGAAAAAAAGTATTGCCTTGTCAATCTTTGAGCAATTAGGCGTGATAGTGAGTGATTTGATTCTTAGGGTTTGCTGATTTAGCTTTTTTGTTCTTTTATTTACTTTGCTTTATTTAAGGCGCATTATTACTGTTTATGATGTGCGGGCGCGCATGGTAATTCACTAGAGTCTAAGAGTGAATGTTATTCGTAATTGGGCAGTTGTTTGTGACATGTATACCGTTAACTAGGGTTCGCATGAATTTTGAAGCCCTACCTGGACTCTATGGTGGGATTCCTTTCTTGGTCTGGATTTATCTAAAGATTTAATTTTAGAAGTTGTCATTTATAAGGGAAAGTTAATATTTTTAGATCTTTTTTTATATGTTTTGAGTACTGGATCCTTATCGTATGTTATACATTTTCGATTAATTTACGATTAGAATAAGAAGGCTTTCTAATATAAGGTCTGTTAATATTTGTCGGGAAAAAACCATAGAAAAATGTTAAAAATAAGGAATAATGACATTAAGGGTTGGGCCGGGTAGGTGGCGGTAACAGGGGTGGGTGTGTATTTAGCTGAGTAGTGTTCCCAGGAGTTTCTATATGATTTGTTTGGAGTCTCCTCAGGGGCTCCAAGTATAAGGTGGAACTAATCAGATTCCCAAAGTGACCCCCAATTTTGAATGGTATTAACTATGAAGAAATCATTTCGAAGGCTTGGCTGTGGACGATTACTATTGATAAGATTTGATCGTCTCCGATTTATTTCTTGTCCTGGTTGAACCAAGGTTCGGCTCGAATTAATTAGTATTTAGAAGTGCCCTACTTACCGGATCAGGCTTCCGTATAAACAAAGTATAGAGTGCCGATGTCTTTTGATTTGTGAGAAAAATCATCGTTGCATTAGGCTTTATAGTGGAAAAAAAGACGTCAAATGCAAAATTTGGAGATGTATAATGACTAAAGCTATGAATAGAGAGGAATCTTGTTGTATAAGTAGTAAAGCTACATTAGCAGTTCTAATCAAAAATGTCATATTTTCTAGGCATTTATTCTTATTAAGGAGGTTTAAATTATACGGGGTTAACTCGTTTGATTTATGTTTTAAAGAGGTGTTGCTTTAGAAGATTTATGTGTGTCTAGATTAGAAGATGGTGTCTACTTGATTAGGTTACGAGTAGGCTTAAAGTTGATTCTTGCTTGACTTTTATTTTATAAGATAGAGGTATTATGATGTATCTTTCGGTGCGAAGAAGTAAAGTATAACTAGATGATAATTTATATTAAGCTCGGTTGTTTTGGTATTCGCAGTATGGATGATTTAATATTCGGTTTAGGGTCCGATTTAGTAAATTATATATAAGTTTGATGAAATTTTGTAGCAAGCAATCGCTCGGTTAGACTTTAATGCTTAGTAAAGGTCGTTTTGTTTAGGTTATTCTTATGTGTAAAGGTAATTAGAATCTTTATTAGTAATAAAAGGTGATATTTGGTTTATTAGGAATAAATGGTAGTTGTTTATAAATAGGAGGAGACATCGGAAATTAAGGTATAAACTAGGATTAGATACCTTATTTACTTAAAGATAAACATATGTAATAACCTGGAATATTTATAGATATGCACGTCTTTAAATTCAAAAGAATTTGGGGTATTTTAGTCTTGTTTAGAGGAACCTGTTCTGTAAATGTTACAACACGAAAAAATCTACTTACTTTGTTTAGCTGGTTTGTATACCGTCATTATCAGATAACCTTTGTTGAGGTAGGTAGTTATTGAAATTTGAGAAGTAAGTCATATTGATAAGGTGCGTTTATGGGTAGACGAAATGGGTTACTATAATATTATTTATAACGATAATCAGTAAAAAGAATGTTTCTGTGAAGGTGGATTTATTTGTAATACATAATTTAGTAAGTTAGTTGAGATGAGAACTAAAGTATGTACATATCGCCGTAGCTTCGTCTTAGGTGGAATTTTGTCGTAAACATGGTAGGGTATTGGAATGGTGTACCTGGAACTAATATGTATATCTTTGGCAGGAGGATATGCGTTAATTTAGAAGTATTACAAAATTAATATAGAAAGAGCTAATTCCTATAGGTAAAAGTATTAAGGACAGTGCTGTGGCTATTGGAATTGTGACTTATTTTTAATGTTGTTAGTTTGTGTTTTAGTTAGTGTGGCGTTAGAACTCTTATTGGAGCGTAAGATTTTAGGTTATATTCAAATCGTAAGGGTCCTAATAAATTGGGCCATTCTGGAGTTACTTCAGCTTTTTTCGGATGCTTTTAAATTGTTTGTAAAAGAGCAGAAAGAATTCACGGTAATATCTAATTTTTTACACTTTTATTATTTGTTCGCAGGTATTCAGTGTTATTTATTGATTTATTTTGGTGAGGGGTTGTTATTCCTTATGATTTAGATTAGTGGATTGTCGATATAGGTAAAGTTATTTTTGTTTTATGTTGTTTGAGATTAAGGGTCTATTTCCTTTGTTAAGGGCCGGATGGGCTTCAATTTGTAAAAATATTCTTTATTAGGGGAGTCTTCGATGCCTGTGAACAGACTGATTGCATATGAAGGGTTGGTTAGCTTTAATTTTGTTATCCTATGTGTTTTAAGTTGGAAGATTTTAGGTTCCATAGAATTGAAGATAGATTATCAGGAGGATAGATGTGGTTTGTTTGATTAAATCATTTCCATTATCTATAGCTTTGGCTTTGGTTCTTGTTTTGCGGAGATAATGCATCCTTTTGATTTTGCAGTAAGAAGGGAGTCTGAGTTGGTTTCTGGGTTTAATACTGAGTATAGGTGAGCGGGGTTTGTAATTAATTTTTATAGCTGATATGTTAGAATTTTGTTTATGAGTGGAGTGTCAACATTGTTCGTTTTTGGAGGGAGAGTTTTAAGGTTAGGTTTTATATATAAAATTGGTAATGGTAGGTGTACGTTTATTTGGGTGCGGGGAACATTACCGCGACTTCGATACGATAAATGATGTAAATTGGCTGAAAAAGGTTTCTTCCTATATTTTAATTTTTTATTTTTTCCTTAGGCTTTTCTATAATTAATTTTAGTGTAAACTAAATTTATATGTTGTTGGGAACATGGAAGATTATTCCTTTTAATGCTTTCAAAAATTTGTTTTAAATAACTAAATAGGCCTTTTTGATGTTAGGTCTGTTTTCTAAAGGCGTGGACAAAAGGGTCAGTAATATAATAGGAAAAGTAGATACCAGTTAGAGCGATTGACATGTGAAAATATAAGGATCCTCTACAGACCGGCTCCGATTTCAATGTTAATAAAATGTTTGTGGAGATAAGTGTTCATAAATAGAAGCTGCGTTTTTTTATAGGATACAAAGGTAAGGCCTCGGAATTTTGATAGGGAGGTGAATGGAAGGAGTCAAAGCGATAGCAAACTGTGATAAATTAAAGCGATAATCCCCTCCTAATTGTTTGGATGGATCGAAGGGTGGCGTATGCAAATAGAAATTTTCATTCAGGTTGAATATGTACTGGTGTAATTAGACGGGTTAGCCGGGGTAAAATTATCAGGGTCTCCGAAGTAAGTATGGGTTTAGGAGAGTTAGGTAGGACTAGGGCAGTTTAAGTATGATTTGGATACCTACAATATCTTTAAACTGTAAAGTAGGGGTGGAAGGGTTTTGTCTAAGAGAGGAGGTTAACTACCTAAAGGAAGGAGGTTGGGCTCCAGAGTGGTGGATGATATAATAAAATATGACGTGTGTGGACGTATGCAGCAATTAGAATTGGCAGCAGAAAGTGGTAATGTAAAGGAATCCCGAGTAAGGATGACGTTTTACAACTGCGAACCCTCCCCAGAGAATTCATTGGACTAAGGTGACGTGTGCCAATATAGGGAATGGCAGAAAATAAGGTTTTAATAACGAGTGGCACCCCAAAACGATATTTGTCCTCAAGTAGGACATAAGCCTAGTAAAGGCTGTGGACTTATTTGTTAATAAAACAAGAGAATTAGAACGCCAATCTCAATGCGTGGGAAAAAGAGCAAATGACCCGTAATACAACACCTCGGTCCGATGTGGGAGTAGATTACGATTAAAGAAAAGGAGATGCGCCCCCATTTGAATGAGGGTGCGGAACAATCACCCGTAATTAACGCATCACGACAGATGTGGGCTACGTTCGAAAAAGCTTAGGTCGATATGCGGGGATAATGAATGATCAACAATTAGTCCGGTGCGATCTGAGCTACTAGACATAAGACCCTAAGAGGGACCCGAAATTTCGCAAAAATTGAGATGTTAGTAGGGAAATGGCATTCTACGAGTGCGGAATTTACGAGTTTAAGCAAAAGGATGGGGATTTACGTAAAGGCGAAGTCATAAGTTTTGGTGAGAGTGAAGATTAAGTAAAAGAACATAATATGGTTAATTAAAGAGGAGATAAGGGTGTATGTTGGTATTAGTATGGAGGTTACGGGTTGTTAACTATAGTTTTTTGTGGGTTCTGAGCGTTTATATCGAATCATAAAGCATTTGTTGAATGTTTTACTTTGGTTGGTATTGTTTTTATTTTTAAATGTGTTTGGGGATTATGTGGTTTACACGTTCAGGGTTGGTTTGAGGGTGTGTTTGTATTATTTTTTTTTGTGATGGATTGCGTGTGAAGGGTTTTGGTTTTCGCTTTTATTGGTCTCTTATTGTTCGCTCGACATCGGGTAATGATTTTTTAGGGATTTGATTTTTTTGTATGTTAAAGTTTTTGGTGTTTACATGTGGTTTTAATGGGGTTTTGTGGAATTGTTAGGCTCTTTTACAGGTTGGTTTATTCGATAATAGCTTTTATGGGGATTGTTAATAGTAAGAACCATGATTTTTTGTTCTTTTTGTTCTGGGTTAATATGGAGGGCTGATCTATTTAAGTATATGTCTTGATTGTAGATTTAGAGTTTGGATTGTAAATATTAATAGTTTTCAGAGGAGAAACTGTAGTAAAGAAAATAGGGTAATTTTTTTTTGTTGTGGGTTTATTTGTCTCGTCAGTGAATTTGATTTTGTTTAATGAGTTTTGTCTGCTTAACTTTCTAGATCATGTAAATTATTTAATGTTCTACATTAGACTTTGAGAGCGCATTGTGCTTCCACATATACTTTGTATTAATTTTGTGGTTGAGGTATAAACCTCTGACGCGAAATTCAGGCTTGGAATGCGTATGTATATTGTTCTATAACTTTTATTTTGTCTTTTGCCATTTGTTAGTTTCTTTATTGAAGTGGTTATATAAAAAGTGAAGGGTAGAAATTAAAACTCATGGGATTGATACTATAGGAGTAATTGCTATCAGGGAGATAGGTTGCTGTGGTATTTTTGTTCTGTGTAGTCGGTGTGTTATGGGTAAGTTAACTTTGTTATATATTTATTTATGGTGTGCCTTAGGCCATGTGGACCGGCCCCCCGGTTGAGGGTCGTTAGTATTGGCCGGGGTGTTATTGAGTTAAGGAGGTTACGGTTTTTTCGGTATTTTGGGGGGCTTAGTTTTCAGAGGTAAATAAAATATTTTCTTTGGTTGAGTGAGTCTTGGATTTTCTAGGAGGTGTTATTGTTAGTTTAATATGTTTGCGCAGTCAATTGCATATGTAAATCTTAATCTGCTTATTCTTCTGTGGCTCATATGGGTTTAGTGGTTAAGAGGGTTGGTTGTTATAGGTGGGTTGAGGTTTACATTGGGCTGTAGTAGTGATGGTATGGATCATGGTTTCTAGTTCTTCTGGTTTTTTTGTTTGCAAATTAGTTTTTGACGCGGTTGGGGAGGCGATGTTTGATAATTAGGTATGGTTGCTAAATGTCTATACCGATATAGGTTTATGGGGTTTTTATTTGTTGCAGGAAGATTTAGATGGCTCCTCCAACTTTATAATTTAATAGAGAGAGATTAGTTTAATTATAATGAGTGGTTAGATGAGGAATTAATTATTATTTGAGTAGGATATTGTCTTTTTTAGGGGGCTTGTTAATACTTATATATATGTATTCATTAACGCAGCATGGGTTAATTTGTTAAATGCCTTATTTTCTTCTGTTGTTACTGGAAAGGTAGTGAGTTTTTGTCTTGTTAAATTGCATAGTGTTCCGTTAAATATCATGATTGTGAATGGTTCATTAATTTTGGTGCGATATATAGGAATAAGGTGGATGTGGTTAAAGGCGTTATTGGATTGATAAATCTGAGTAGAAGTTGTACTTTTTATCAATTAAAGTAAGATTTAAAAAGATTATTAATTTTTTTTGACAGCTTTGAGGATGTTAGTTTGAATTATCTTAAAATTCTTACGATAACTAAAAGTATGGATGGGATAAAAAGGAATCCGAATAAATTGTATTGAGGTGTACAAGGGAGATGGAGGATTTTAAGGGGTTTAAGGGGGAGCCCCATTTTATTTGGGTAGAGGAAATTGAGACTAGGGATAAAGTTAATTCGGATGTAAAAGTAAAGGTTACTAGAGAGAAAGGAAGGAGAATAAATATAAGGTAAGTAGAAGGATGATGAATTTTTTTCTTGGATTATAATTCATTTAGGTTTAAAAACTGGAAAAAGGCGGTAGGCCTCCTAGAGAATAAAGGTTTATAGACGACGTATGATTTTGGGGATGGGGGGACCGTAATTTGCGCGGCTTTTTAAGTGAGAAAAAAATTACTAGTCTGGCGGATGACGAAGTGGAGCACAGACAGGCCGAGAATCTAGAGTGTATATAGAAAGTAATTATTAGGAGGTCTCTTTATATAAGCATGGCGAAAAGTATTCATGATAAGATGATGATAGATGACGTATGTGTCAAGATTTTTCGGAGGGATGTCTGATGATTTCACCCTTGTGCTCTATAATAGCAAGAAAGAGATCCACCAAAAAAAAGAAAGCATGTGTGTGTTAATACTTGTAGGATATGTAAGAGATCTAAGAATATTGGGGCATGTTTTTGGATCTGTTAATGAGAATAATAACTTGGGTTCAATTTTAAGACCTCTTGACTTGGGAAATCAAAAATGGTAAGGGGGCAAGCCATGAGTATAGGAGAAGAGCTAAGGAAATCAAAGTGAAGAGCGAGACTATTGATTAAAATATGTTAGTTGCAGATAAAATGTTGATCGGCTTGATTACAAGCGTGGGATTAAGAAATATTTCAGGGAGGCTATCAGATGGAAGCTGATTTTCTTTTTGATGGTATTAATAAACGGGGATGAATGTTATAAGATTAAGATACAAGACCAATTCAGGCTGGAAAATCACGAGGGAAGAAGAAACGTCCAGAAGGACCAGGACTAAAGTTGAGACACCAATATAATGAATTTTATAGGTGAGAATGAAATTACTAAAAGAGAGAGTTACTTCACAAAATGAGGTATGAGCCATTAGCTTGAAACTTAGCTTATCTTTATAGTATATGTAGAAGTGTACAGGGGCACGATTAAGGTTTGATCTTTCTTGGGATTGGTGCGTTTCCAACTTTTACATAAAGGAGTGTTAGGGATTAATAAGGGGTAAGGGTAGAGGTTGGTCTATAATGTATCTTGAATTCCTCTTTGAATATCTGTTGTTCTTAGAAGATTTTATAGAGGGAAGAGGTGTAAGCTGTCTAAAATAATATAAAGATGAAAAAGCTTTGTTAATGGGGGGTGTATTTTTTATTTTTTAGTTTATATATTTATATATATACATTTCTTTATATGGAAGTGGTGTATTAGGTATATTGTATGATGTGAGCTGATTTTATCTATACTGAAGCAGAACGATGATATTGAGCCTTACCGATTAATAACAACCGATATAGTATGATACCCTCGTTGAGAAAGGGGATTCTACTATTTAGCTGTATTAATCGTCTCTTCTAGATTCCCCCATTTCCACGAAGATATTCTATAACAGTATGACTCATTTGAAGAGTAAAATGAAGCTGTTACTTCTTTTATATTATATTTTCGAAGAGATACACTGAGAAATGTGGATCATGCAGTTGTCAGTTGATTTTTCCTTATAGCCAGTAACTAACTAATGAGACTAGTTTGATATATAAAGATTTATTATTTATGTGCTTGCTTTTCACAGTTTATAAATTACTTAAATGAGATAGATATTATAATGTGCGAAGATACTCTATGAGTATTTTTATATATAGATTAATGGATTATGCAATGAATAACGTTATTAAGATGGATTCGATATTTATATATATTGTGAGTTCATACTAACTTCGGCATATATATACTTTAAACTGGTGATAGATAATAACCTGTGCGAAGATAACTATGAGTTTTATATATATAGATTAATGGATGTTTTGCATTGTTACTAACTAATTTAAGTGGCTTTGATATATATATTTTTTGTGAGATTATTTTTTTTTTTTACTAACTTCTGGCATATAAATTACTTATAGTGATGTTTAGATATTAACATGTGCGGATAAGATATCACTATGAATGTCATATATTATTCTAATGGATTTGTATATGATTTACTGAGCATTATGAATGTTTCGAGATGAGTGTGAATTTACATTTAATAGAAATGTATATATATGATAGACATAAGGTGGATGGGAATTCGTGAAATTATATAAGCAGTTTTTATGATGATCGAGTTTATTTGTTGTGAGAGATTAAAGGTTGTAGATTCAAAGTAAAGCTAAAGAGATTAGCATTTCCATTACGTTGAAAGGTTGTCGCAGGGTGACTTATTTTGGTTGTTATGAAATGACTGCTAATTTTTATGATTAGGAAAAATATTTTTTAGGTTTAAGTAGTGTATCTAAAAGGAAATATAGTTTGGCGGATAAGATAATTGTAAACGTACGGAAAGTTGAAATTTTCTAGTGAAATAGATGCGAAGATTAGTTTAATATGGAACTTGTGTTATTAGGGATATTTTACATTAAATAATTTTAATATCTACCGAAATAAAGAAGAGCTTATAATAAAAGGTCGAGTTTTTGTGGTTAAAAAAATTCAAAACTTATTTTAGTAGTGAAATGTTAATCGAGTCTTAGATATCTGGTTTTTCTTTGAATAAAAAATTCATTTTTTCATGTGCATTAAGTGAAGACAAACGGCCTTAGGAACAAGAGTAGGGGGCTAGCTCATTTTTTAATTATTTTAGTTTAATTATAAAAAATAATAGAAAGGTATGTTTAACTCGGCTTAGGGGATGTTCTTCTTTCATTAAACTTAGTCTTAATATTGTCTATGTGACAGGGTGTTATATTGAGATACAAGGAAGAGGGTATGTATTATTGTTTAACGTAGGTAGGAAAGACTTTTAATGATTTTAGTTTAAAGATTTAAAGTGAGTATAGTAGTATATATTTGTTGTTTTTAAATATATTTTGGAGAAGTAATGAGATTTATTGAAGGGTGTGATGAGCTGTACAGGAATTCGGCAAATAGTGTTTCTTCGCCCTGGTTTATCAAAAACACATGCTTATATTAGAGTTATATATAAGTCTGACTGCCCATGGGGACTAATATGGCCGCGCGGTATTTTGCCGGTGCGAGGGTTTGCATAATATTAAGTCTCTTTTAATTGGAGGCTGGTGATGGAATGGCCTTGACGTGAAGGAAGCTGGTCTCGATCTCGGAGATTGAATTAACTTTTAAGTGAGATATATAGGCTTAAATAAGGTAGAGGGACGATAAGACCCTATAATAGTTCTTTTACTGAAGTTGGTTAAGAGTGATTTAAGGTGTTGTTAATGTTTATTATCAGCAGGGTTGTTTAGTTTGAGGTGCGATAGGATATAAATTTTTTAAATGTTTTTGTTTTAAATCAGAGATTAGTTGTTCATCATGGTCCACTTTTTTAGGATTGAGCAGAATAATTACTTTAGGGATAGAACAAGCGTAATTCTTTTTTTAAGAGGTCTTAATCGACATGAGAGTTTGCGACCTCGCGATGTTGAATTAAAAATTTCTTGTGGTGTAGCGGTTTACAGGAAGGTCTGTCTCGACCCTTTAAATTTTTACCTCATTGATTTGAGTTCAGAGCGAATAAGCAGGGTGGTTTTCTATCTTCTAAGGAGTTGTTAGAGTTATTTTAGTACGAAAGGATTAAGTATTTGAAATGTTTCTAATTAAAAAAAAATATCAAGATAAAAGCGAGGGGACTTTTCTTTAATCTCCTCTCAAATTTAATATTTTAAGATAAGAACTAATTTTCTGTTAGAAATTGATGGTCGCTGAGGTCTTGATAGAGATATTAAATAATACTAACAATAAAAATACAAAAATTAAGGTAAGGTAATGAGACTATATAAATTACTGGGGAGTAGTAAGAGGGAAGAAGTAATGGAGTAGATGGAACTGGTTGATAAGGTGGCTAAATTTTTTTTTATTTCTTAGAATTAAGAATAGTCTAGATTTGGAAAATTTTGATGGGAGAAGTAAGGATCTAGAAAGATTAGGTAAAGGATATGGGTAAGGATAGAGTGATTAGTAGACTGGTTTTAAAAAATGAATTTTAAAGGCTTCGTTGGAAGCAAGAAAAGGGGACATAAATGAAAAAAAAATTAATATTCCCCTAGAAAAATAGAAATAGGATATATGAGAATCAGTAGGAAGGTCCGAATGGGCCTGAAAGAGCACAGATAAAAAATTAGTTTGAGTGAGTAGGACTAGTCCTATGGAAAGGGTGGGTTAGAGTCGTGAATAGGATAGCAACTCTTAGGGTAAGAGGGAGAGTGAAATATAAATTATTATAACTGATTTTGTATAAGTTCTAAAATGGGCTTTTCTTTGGTTTACAAGACCAAGATTTTTTTGTTTAAAACTACTAGAAACCTTTCAATTTAAATAGTTTGGGATTTAAAACATCGGGTTGGGGTTTATCGAAGATATAAGAAAGTTATTTTTAAATCATGATGGGGGGTTTGCCTATAGTCATTTAGTGAGTTTGGTGTTTTTTTTATTTAGGGCATTGGGTTTTATTTTATTTAGTTTGGTGAGAATAAGCTTGAGGTCTTTCTTATGTATTGAGTGAGAGCTTTTTTTTTTAAAAATTTTCTTCTGTTGTAGTGACTTTGATTATGATTGAGAAAGGTTCTTATTTTTAGGGGTGGGTTTTATTTATCTCCTCTACGGTTAATATAATTATAGGGGGGATTATATGGGGCGGGGAAAAGAGGTACAGGCGATTTATATATTTAGTTTTTGGTTTTGTTTTATCTATAGGGGCTTTGATTATTAGCCCGATTTAATAGAATCCTTTTAGGTTGGGATGGATTGGGGTTAATTTCTTATGTATTGGTAATTTATTACCAAAAAAAAGAAATCAGCGAATGCAGGTATATTGACAGTTTTGTCAAAATGGATTGAGACGTTGGGATTTTATTGAGTATTTCTTTATTTTTTATGTAGGGGGTTGAAATTTTATTTTTATGAAAGGTATTTGAGTGGGAATTTTTTATTATTGAAATTTTAGTGTGTGTTTTCTGCTATAACTAAGAGAGCTCAAATTCGTTCTCGGCTTGGTTCCAGCAGCTATAGGGTGCTCCTATTCCAGTTTCAGCTTTAGTTCATTCTTCAACACTAGTTACAGCTGGCGTTTATATTTTGATTCGCTTTAGTGGGGCTTTAAGAGGTTCATGTGTACAAAGGGTTTTGTTGATTGTTTCCTGCTTAACCCATATTTATAGCGGGCTTAGGGGCTAATTTTGAGTTTGATTTGAAAAAAAATTATTTGCCTTGTCAACTTTGAGGCAATTAGGCGTTGATAGTGAGTATTTTATCTTTAGGGTTTGCTGATTTAGCTTTTTTTCATTTTTAACTCATGCTTTATTTAAGGCTTTACTGTTTATGTGTGCGGGGATGGTAATTTCATAGAGTTAAAGAGTGTCAAGATATTGTAATATGGGCGGTTAGTGACATGTATACCTTTAACTAGGGTTTGTCATGAATTTAGCTAACCTGGCTCTATGTGGGATACCTTTTTGGCTGGATTTTATTCTAAAGATTTATTTGAAGTTTTTAAGGGAAGTTATTATTTTTGATTTTTTTATATTTTTGAGTACTGGTTTAACAGTTTGTTAATAATGTTTATATTTTGATAAAGCTTTTAAATAAGAAGGCTTTTTTCAGGGTAAAACCATTAAAATGTTAAAGATAGACATTAGGTTGGGGTAAACAAGGGTGTGGGCTGGGAGAGTGTCCAGTATTTCTGTATATGTTTCAGGGTCTAGTTTTTGGAGGAATCTTAAATAAAACCCAATTATGATGGGTTTGGCTTTAAGAATATTTAAGGGTGGGGGGGAGGTGTTGTTTAAATTTAAGTTTTTTTATTTTGTTGGAGGTATGGGGTTATGTTGTTTTAGGGAGGCCTACTATCGGTAGAAATGTGTAGGTCTTTTTTTAGATTGAAGGAAAGGTTGTCAGAAATTTGGGTGAGGAGATTTGGTTTGAGAAAGGTTTTTAAATATTAATTTAGAAAGATAATGTGCTTTGTTAGTTGAAGGTTATTTATTGATTTTGCGTGTTTTTTTATATTTGGGTTATATGGTATTGGTTGAAATAAATTGTATGAATAGGAATTGTATACTGTGGTTTGTTATGTAAGGAAATTTATTTTTTGGAGTTTATGTTTTTTAAAGTTTAAAAGGGAGGAACGGGTTTAACTTGGTAGTAAGTTGAGTTTTGTGGTCTTAGTTTTTAAGGGAAAATTAATTTATGATTAAAGAATATGGTTTTGGTTGGAGTGGTTAAAAAAAGAGGTTGGAACGATGGTCGAAAAAGGTATTTTGGAGTTTATTGAAAAGGTTAAAAAACTTTATGAATGAATGTTTAATTAAGTTTTGCGGTTAGATTTCTTGGGGAATCTTTATAAATTCAAAGAAGTCCCTATGAAAGCATTTAGAGGAATTCTGTAAATTCAAGAGAAAATTTTAGGGGTATGGGCCAGGGAGTATTATGATTTAAATAAATTGGAATTAAGAATAGAGAAAATAAGTTTTAAGGTGGAGTGAGTTTAGGATGGAAGGGTACACTAAATATTTTTTGATCGGTTAAAGGGTTTTTGGAAGGTGGATGATAATAAGTGTATTGGAGTGGAAGACTAAGTTGGTAGTTGGTTTTCGTTAAGTGATTGTGAAGTAGGTTACGTTATACTGAATTTTAATTTTTGGCAGTAGGATAGCTAATGAAATAAATTAGCGACTCGGAAGTTAGGGGTGGGATGAATGTGGGTAATTCAAGTTGTGGTTTGGTTGTGATTGAGTGGCGTTTTAATTTGAGAGATTTTAGGATAATTCAATGAGCCAGTGAATGGCATTTAGGGGTTACGTAGTTGAGTCTGGATAGATGTTGTTTAAAATTTTGCCGGAGAATGGGGTTTTTTACTTCTAGTGGGTATGGTTGAGTTATTTGTAGCTTTTTTTGGGGTTTGATGTTGGTTGTGGATTTGTTGATGGGATGTATTTTTATTTTGTTTGAAAAGGGGGGATCTTGAGGGTGGTAAATTGAAAATTCTTTTTTAGGGGATTTCCGTGTAATTATTGAGGGTAGCTTAATTTGCAATGGGGAAAAATTGTATAATGAGAATTAAAGAAAATTTGGTGTTTTTAACTTGGTATGGCTTGTATTTTTCGGGTTATCGCACCTTTGATTTTGAAGAATGGGAGTTGGGTTCTGAAGAGGAGGTTGGAGGGTTGTTAATTTTTTGAGCGAGGTTGTAGATTTGTTATGGGTGGGTTTAACATGTATTTTTAGGAAGGAAGGTGGTTTTGATGAAAAATTGGTTATGGAGGGAGTTTTGGCTGGGGTGGACTTGGATGGAGGCACAGAATTATTATGGGAAAGTTTTTCCGATGTAAAATTTTTAGTTGGGGTTAGGGTTATTTTTTGAATAAGTAAGGGGATGGGTACTGGAATTTTCCTTAATTAATGGCATTTGCTTTTGAATAATTTACCTAATTAGCTTTAGAAAAAAGGTTTTAAAGGCAAAGGAGGAATACCTAAGGAAAAGAGGGCATATTGTGTGATAAATATAACAAAACAAGGTTAAAAAATAGAGAAGTTAGAGATTCAAATGTAAGATTGGTTAAGAATAAGAAGAGCAAAATTTTTAAAAAGAAGAAGATAAAATAAAAAATTTTAGGTTTAGGGTTTTTTTTAAAAGGGGGTTTTATTTAAATTTTTGGAAATTTGTGGGGGGAAAAAGGGGGAAAAGTTTTAAAATTTTTTGGGTGGGGTTTTTTTTAAATGGGAAGGGTAAAAAGGGTTAGG
>NW_026468160.1:0-13189 GCF_026875155.1 Cherax quadricarinatus | reverse complement strand
CTTTACCTCTTAACTTGTCGCATCAAAATTTGAGGCCCAGTCCCTGGACCCATTATGTACCTCTGTAATCTTTTGACTACCGCCCACAGGATGAGTATGGGGTGCTTTCAAGCCTGCTTGAATGTGCTTGCTAAGCCCGTGTCAACCACTTGGATATTTGCTTGTAGCAGGCAGGTAGGCACACAGGAGACATACATAAGATGAGTGGAGTGCGGCACGGAGGACTGACACGGGCACTCAAGCATTTATGTGGTCTTTCAAAAACCGCCTCTAGACCATAAGTAAATAGAGGCGAATGCCTGAGTTCCAAATCGAGGAAGGAGGGGAGACAGGCGAGGTGGAGTGAGGGTGTAGCCTCCTACAGCCACTTCAAATCAACATGTTTGTGTTTCACTAGGTATATCACTAGTCACAGTTCACACATAAGAGTTCCAGCAGCAATTCAGCTGCGCTCCAACGATATTTGTTGCATGATGAGTTATCAGTCGGGTGAGATAAGCAGTTCTGATATAGAAGGCCTAGGACTTCACTCAACACACACGTCCTCTCCCCTCAACCACTCAGGCCTAACTGACTTGGTGGCAGTCCACACAAATTTTCACACCAACAATCCACACCAACTCAAGAGAATGCTTTGTTTTGGTGGGGTATAAAGGCCACCCAGCTCAGCCGTTCCATTACGGCCATGCTGGATCTGTCCTGTGGAACTTTAGGGACCAAATAAGTTTCCACAATAATGTAGGATCGGTTTATTATTTTCTGTAACTGTTCTTGCACATATCATTGACATTTTATTATATTTTATCATTGCTTGTATTGTAGCAAAGTTTTAAATAAAATACAAAAAAAAAAAAAAATTGGAAGAGACCTGGGCCTGGATCCATACCGGCAAATTACCCAGGATAGAATAGAAATGTGTGTGTTATCCTGGGCTATACTAGGTTATCCTGGGCTATACTAGGTTATCCTGGGCTATACTTGGTTATCCTGGGCTATACTAGGTTATCCTGGGCTATACTAGGTTATTCTGGGCTATACTAGGTTATCCTGGGCTATACTAGGTTATCCTGGGCTATACTAGGTTATCCTGGGATAAACTAGGCTATCCTGGGCTAAACTAGGTTATCCTGGGCTATACTAGGTTATTCTGTGCTATACTAGGTTATCCTGGGCTAGACTATAAAAGAGGGGACTACATAGGGTTGAAGAACTTCCTGCGGGAGGTCCAGTGGGACAGAAAACTGGCAGGAAAGCCAGTAAATGAAATGATGGAATATGTAACAACAAAATGCAAGGAGGCAGTGGAAAGGTTTATTCCCAAGGGCAACAGTAACAATGGGAAGACCAGAAGGAGTCCCTGGTTTACCCGACGTTGTAAGGAGGCAAAAACAAAATGCAATAGAGAATGGAAAAAGTACAGAAGGCAGAGAACACACGAAAATAGGGAGATCAGTCGCAGAGCCAGGAATGAGTACGCAGGTAAGGAGGGAGGCCCAGCGACAGTATGAAAATGACATAGCATCGAGAATCAAGACTGACCCGAAACTGTTGTATAGCCACATCAGGAGGAAGACAACAGTCAAAGACCAGGTGATCAGATTAAGGACAAAAGGGTGGAGAACTCACAAGAAATGATCAGGAGGTATGTGAGGAGCTGAACAGGAGATTTAAGGAAGTTTTTACAGTAGAGACAGGAAGGGCTGTGGGAAGACAGCACAGAGGGAACATCAAGAGGGAATATACCAACAGGTGTTGGATGACATACGAACAACTGAGGAGGAGGTGAAGAAGCTCTTAAGTGACCTTGACACCTCAAAGGCGATGGGACCGGACAACATCTCCCCATGGGTCCTTAGAGAAGGAGCAGAGATGCTGTGCGTGCCTCTAACCACAATCTTCAACACATCCCTTGAAACTGGGCAACTACCTGAGAAATGGAAGACAGCTAATGTAGTCCCCATATTTAAGAAAGGAAACAGAAACGAGGCACTAAACTGCAGACCTGTGTCTCTGACATGTATTGTGTGCAAAGTCATGGAGAAGATTATCAGGAGGAGAGTGGTCGAACACCTGGAAAGGAACAAGATTATAAATGAAAACCAGCATGGGTTCATGGAAGGCAAATCTTGTATCACAAACCTCCTGGAGTTTTATGACAAGGTAACAGAAGTAAGACACGAGAGAGAGGGGTGGGTAGATTGCGTTTTCCTAGACTGCAGGAAGGCCTTTGACACAGTTCCCCACAAGAGATTAGTGCAGAAGCTGGAGGATCAGGCGCACGTAAAAGGAGGGGCACTGCAATGGATAAGGGAATACCTGACAGGGAGGCAGCAACGATTCATGGTACGTGAAGAGGTATCACAGTGGCGCCTGTTACGAGCGGGGTCCCACAGAGGTCAGTTCTAGGACCAGTGCTATTTTTGATATATGTGAACGACATGATGGAAGGAATAGACTCTGAAGTGTCCCTGTTCGCAGATGATGTGAAGTTGATGAGAAAAATTAAATTGGACGAGGATGAGGCAGGACTGCAAAGAGACCTGGACAGGCTGGACATGTGGTCCAGCAACTGGGTTCTCGAATTCAATCCAGCCAAATGCAAAGTCATGAAGATTGGGGGGGGCAAAGAAGACCGCAGACAGAGTATAGGCTAGGTGGACAAAGACTACAGACCTCACTCAGGGAGAAAGACCTTGGGGTGACCATAACACCGAGCACATCACCGGAGGCACACATCAACCAAATAACCGGGCTGCAGCATACGGGCGCCTGGCAAACCTGAGAATAGCGTTCCGATACCTTAATAAGGAATCGTTCAAGACACTGTACACTGTGAAATGTTAGGCCCATACTGGAGTATGCAGCACCAGTCTGGAACCCACACCTGGTCAAGCACGTCAAGAAGTTAGAGAAAGTACAAAGGTTTGCAACAAGGCTAGGCCAGAGCTCAAGGAATGTCATATGAGGAAAGGTTAAGGGAAATCGGACTGACGACATTGGAGGACAGAAGGGTCAGGGAGACATGATAACGACATACAAGATACTGCGGGGAATAGACAAGGTGGACAGAGATAGGATGTTCCAGAGAGGGGACACAGGGACAAGGGGTCACAACTGGAAGCTGAAGACTCAGACGAGTCACAGGGACGTTAGGAAGTATTTCTTCAGTCATAGAGTTGTCAGCAAGTGGAATAGCCTAGCAAGTGAAGTAGTGGAGGCAGGAACCATACATAGTTTTAAGAAGAGGTATGACAAAGCTCAGGAAGCAGAGAGAGAGAGGATCCAGTAGCGATCAGTGAAGAGGCGGGGCCAGGAGCTGAGTCTCGACCCCTGCAACCACAATTAGGTGAGTACAATTAGGTGAGTACACACACACTCATACACAGCTCCTGATCATGGGTGACTTTAACCACAAGGAGATCGATTGGGAGAACTTGGACCCACATGGGGGCCAAGATGCATGGAGGGCTAAGATGATGGAGGTGGTACTGGAAAACTTCATGTGCCAACACGTAAGGGACACTACAAGAGAGAGAGGAGAGGATGAACCAGCAAGGCTGGACTTAGTATTCACCTTGAGTAGTGCAGATATCGAGGACATCACATATGAAAGACCCCTTGGGGCCAGTGACCATGTGGTTTTAAGCTTCGAATACACAGTAGAGCTACAAGTGGAGGGAGAAGCAGGAAGGCCAGGACGAATGAAGCCAAACTACAAGAAAGGGGACTACACAGGAATGAGGAACTACCTGAACGGGGTTCAGTGGGACAGATAACTGGCAGGGAAGCCAGTTAATGAGATGATGGAATATGTAGCAACAAAATGCAAGGAGGCTGAGGAGAGGTTTGTACCCAAGGGTACAGGATTAATGAAAAAGCCAGGATGAGCCCATGGTTTCCCCAAAGGTGCAGGGAGGCAAAAACCAAGTGTGCTAGGGAATGGAAGAAATATAGAGGAAAAGGGACCCAGGAGAATAAGGAGAACAGTCGTAGAGCCAGAAACGAATATGCACAGCTAAGAAGGGAGGCCCAAAGACAATATGAAAATGACATAGCAGCGAAAGCCAAATCTGACCCGAAACTGTTGTACAGCCACATCAGGAGGAAAACAACAGTCAAGGACCAGGTAATCAGGCTAAGGAAGGAAGGAGGAGAGACAACAAGAAATGACTGTGAAGTATGTGAAGAACTCAACAAGAGATTCAAAGAAGTGTTCACAGAGGAGACAGAAGGGACTCCAGAAAGACGGAGAGGTGGGGCACACCACCAAGTGCTGGACACAGTGCACAGAACCGAGGAAGAAGTGAAGAGGCTTCTGAGTGAGCTAGATACCTCAAAGGCAATGGGGCCAGATAACATCTCCCCATGGGTATTGAGAGAGGAAGCAGAGGCGCTATGTGTACCCCTAACAACAATATTCAATACATCTATCGAAACAGGGAGATTGCCTGAGGCATGGAAGACAGCAAATGTAGTCCCAATCTTTAAAAAAGGAGACAGACATGAAGAACTAAACTACAGACCAGTGTCACTGACATGTATAGTATGCAAAATCATGGAGAAGATTATCAGGGGAAGAGTGGTGGAACACCTAGAAAGGAATGATCTCATCAACAGCAGCCAACATGGTTTCAGGGACGGGAAATCCTGTGTCACAAGCCTACTGGAGTTCTATGACATGGTGACAGCAGTAAGACAAGAGAGAGAGGGTGGGTGGATTGCATTTTCTTGGACTGCAAGAAGGCGTTTGACACAGTTCCACACAAGAGATTGGTGCAAAAACTGGAGGACCAAGCAGGGATAACAGGGAAGGCACTACAATGGATCAGGGAATACTTGTCAGGAAGACAGCAGCGAGTCATGGTACGTGGCGAGGTTTCAGAGTGGGCACCTGTGACCAGCGGGTCCCGCAGGGGTCAGTCCTAGGACCAGTGCTGTTTCTGGTATTTGTGAACGACATGACGGAAGGAATAGACTCTGAGGTGTCCCTGTTTGCAGATGACGTGAAGTTGATGAGAAGAATTCACTCGATCGAAGACCAGGCAGAACTACAAAGGGATCTGGACAGGCTGCAGACCTGGTCCAGCAATTGGCTCCTGGAGTTCAATCCCACCAAGTGCAAAGTCATGAAGATTGGGGAAGGGCAAAGAAGGCCGCAGACGGAGTACAGTCTAGGGGTCAGAGACTACAAACCTCACTCAAGGAAAAAGATCTTGGGGTGAGTATAACACCAGGCACATCTCCTGAAGCGCACATCAACCAAATAACTGATGCAGCATATGGGCGCCTAGCAAACCTCAGAACAGCATTCCGACATCTTAATAAGGAATCATTCAGGACCCTGTACACCGTGTATGTTAGGCCCATATTGGAGTATGCGGCACCCGTTTGGAACCCACACCTAGCCAAGCACGTGAAGAAACTAGAGAAAGTGCAAAGGTTTGCAACAAGACTAGTCCCAGAGCTAAGAGGTATGTCCTACGAGGAGAGGTTAAGGGAAATCAACCTGACGACACTGGAGGACAGGAGAGATAGGGGGGACATGATAACGACATACAAAATACTGAGAGGAATGACAAGGTGGACAAAGACAGGATGTTCCAGAGATTGGACACAGTAACAAGGGGACACAGTTGGAAGCTGAATACACAGATGAATCACAGGGATGTTAGGAAGTATTTCTTCAGTCACAGAGTAGTCAGTAAGTGGAATAGTTTGGAAGCGATGTAGTGGAGGCAGGATCCATACATAGCTTTAAGCAGAGGTATGATAAAGCTCACGGCTCAGGGAGAGTGACCTAGTAGCGAACAGTGAAGAGGCGGGGCCAGGAGCTCGACTCGACCCCCGCAACCTCAATAGGTGAGTACAACTAGGTGAGTACACACACACACTCATACTCCACACACACACACACACACACACACACACACACACACACACACACACACACACACACACACACACACACTCACACAACTCATACACATACAAAAACAAACACACAACACACACACACACAACAACACACACACACACACACACACACACACACACACACACACACACACACACACACCACATGCACATATGTGGTAATGCTTTATTTACAGCTAGCAAAGTCAGGGTATTTCTCCAGAATGGTCTGTAATAACCACTGTGGATAAAATACTTAGCCATTTCTTGAACACTTCTGAGTGAGTTGTTTCTAAATTCTTTAAATTTTTAAATCGCACTCCAGTACATAATGACGCAAGGTGTGACAATAATCCATCTGGCAAAGTTTACATTTCGTATGGCCCTACATCTGGTGGGGGTGATTAACCTGCCAAAGATACTTGTAACCCACCGGAGCCGGGCGGTAGTGACATCCTAGAGTCTGCTTATTTTGTTGGATGCACCATAGACATGGGGCTCCTCCTGCATGATAGAATGATGATAGATGGACTCACTGGTGTCAATCTCCCTGACCCTTAAGTCCATAAAATTCAGCTGAAGTTCTTTTCGAAATTATTGTTCTCAAACTACTACCTGACAAGCCAAGATTGTAATCTACTCCCTCTTTGAAAGCATACAGCTTAGCCAATTTATCAGTTTCTATCATGCATCTGAAAGACCAATGTGAGATGGAATCCACACATGTGCACTCTGACTCCACTGTCCACAATCCTACAATACCTGTGTCTGGCTTCTGACACAATCATGCCATAAATTTATGCTTAATGAGTTGAGAGCATTTATGGATGACCAGAGAATCAGTTACAATTAAACTGTCAATCTTTGATACATAGATGCATTTCAGTGCAAGGAGTATGGCAAACAGTTCTGTCTGAAGGTAGAGCCCAATTATTGATGCGTGCTCCAATTTCTTTAAGAGAGCCATCACTCGTACGACAACAACAGCACTACCAGCTGCACCATGGATTGGTGAACAGAACCATCAGCGTAAATAATTTGCGAGAGTGTGTGCTGTGTGACTAAGTTATCAATACACCTTAAGCCTCATGTTTTGGGTTCAAGGCGAAGTTTTGTTGTGATTTAAGAAGTGTTTGGGGGAAATGGAGGAATGGTAGTTTGGAATGGGGTAATATTCCTTGGAGCGGAGAAGTGCCGCTGTTGCCTTACTTGACATAGATCATGTATCTGATTCATGCGGAGGTCGGTTCCAGTCTTTTCGATCCATCTGGAGGAGTGTTCACCAGTGCTGAGGAAAGTTTGGAGGGCTTCTGTGCAGGGGTTTGAATGAGCTTGCCTGAGCATATTAACCCCAATTAGGATATTTCTTTCAGTAACACGATCTCTGATGCTTGGAATATCAAGTTCTTTTTGCATATTTAAAATTTTGGCAGTACGAGGGCATCCTAAAATGATCCTCATTGCTTCGTTCTGCAGTTTTTCCAGCCCTCCAAGCTTCCATAAGGGTGATGTGTTCTTTCGTTTTTTATTTTTTTTTTTTTCAACCGATTTATTTTATTTTTGGTGAACTTTTAGAGGTGCAAATGTAGAAGAATGTGACAAAGTTTCTGTGTTATTGGCCGACAAACAACAGAGAAAAAATATTAACATAATTTTGATATATGGCAGCATGAAATGACAAATTGGCACTACGAGTGGCACTACGAGTGGCACTACGAGTGGCACTACGAGCGGCACTACGAGTGGCACTACGAGTGGCACTACGAGTGGCACTACGAGTGGCGCTACGAGTGGCACTACGAGTTGGCACTACGATGGCCACGAGTGGCACTACGAGTGGCACTACGAGTGGCGCTACGAGTGGCACTACGAGTGGCACTACGAGTGGCACTACGAGTGGCACTACGAGTGGCACTACGAGTGGGCCACCTACGAGTGGCACTAAAGAGGCACTACGAGTGCAGGCACTACGAGTGGCGCCCACGAGTGGCACTACGAGTGGCACTCTGGCACACATCCCAACTGGGTTTGAATACAACCCCACGAGGGTTAATACTACATGGCCCCTTTCCACATATAACTTTTATCATTTTTAAAAAAAATACATATTGGACAGAAAATTTTTGGCATTCACCAAAATATCTGCCTTTTACCCCCCACAAAGTAAAATTTTTTTGAGATATTCCAAAAAATCTAACGTTAAAATTTCAAACACACTTTGTTTTATATTGTCTGTGAAAATCATTTCAATACAATCATTAATAATGGAGATGTAAAGCGAAATAAGTGAATAAGTTACTTCCGAGATATAGGCCTAGAATGCCGGCCGGCCCGTCGTCTCAAAAAAAAAAAAAAATTTCGCGAAAATCGCGTTTGTTTGGGTGTATTTCTTATTAAACTGATGTTGTAGTGCAGTTATCCTCTTAAAAACTCAGTTTTCTATCACTGAAGACCAAACAATACAACATGAGACGAGGAGTAACTCATTTATATCGAAATATTGCTGGTGGACTCGCTATATTATGGCCTATTTTATTCAGTCTAGAGTATATAACATGTTTGTTTTTTTATTTATAGTGTTTATTATATCATATTAGATCAATTCTGATATATAAATAAGCCGTAGAGATGATATATAAGCTGATATAAGCGTAATAATGAAGTAATTTCCCCCTGGCACCATCTGGAGAGGGAGCACTGCCCAGTGTACTCAGGTGCTTCCTGATAGGTTAACGTCCCATTTATAAGCTCCACCTACTCTTATATGATGCCAAATAATCCCAATTATTTTATTAGAAAGAATAAGCAAAGAAAAAGCGATAAAAAAAAGGAAAAAAAAATCCAAAAAATTGTATGGTTTAAAACAGACTCGCTACCTACATCGCCGTCACCATACCTGATATAAATGACTATAATTTCTTGTAGAAACATCGTAGAACATTCATTCTTGTACCATTGTGTTGCCAAAGAATTAAGCTATTTTTCTGCATGAATAACTCAGTTTCCATAATTTTTCGATTTTTTTTCTTGAGAGCGCTGAGCGGCTCCCGTCTCTCCACCCTAAGGACCTTAAAATAAACTTCAGTAAGTAAGTAAGTTTATTCAGGTATACACAAATACAGTTACATAGAATTATCATACATAGCAGCATATGTGTAGAGAACCTAGGTATGAAAAATTTTATAGGGTGCTTATCTGTATGTACCTCAACATTATATACATACAAGTAATCTCATTGGGAGACAACCATATTGTTTATCGTAGTCACCCCGTGTAGACTTGTGAGAAAACTTAAACCACCTCTGGTCACTACAGGTGGCCCCTCGACCCTCACAGTCTTATCCACATCTATCCGAGACCAGTATAAATTGGGTAGCACCCTCAAGCACGGTGCTACTAATTAATTGTGGACTGTATAGATTATATTAGTATAGCTGAATGAAGGGGGGGGGGGTAGGATACACATGGATACATCCATCAAGGAAAAACATTTGTACATAATCCCACCACTTACCAGATGTTCTCTGGTGGTCACTTGATGTAGTTGGATCACTCATAACCTATCTAATCACAACATAACCTAACTGGCCAGTATCAGACTGTTATAACTAGAAGGGTTACTTAACTGTGGGTGATTGATACTCCTTATTTCCTCCATTCACCATCTCATTTCGATGTCCTGCTACACCGACACGGTTCTCATTCCGGCAGGACGAGGTATCCGTCGGTTTGTCCCGGTTTAGAAGTCGTGATTCCATAAATCTTCATTATCCTCGGTACGAGAGTCACACGTTCACTCGGAGCAGGGCGCTCTATTTCACATCCCGCATTCTCTTAACTCAATGTTATTATCACTGATTACATTACCATTCACAAGACGATTTAACTTTCTCATAACTATTATACAAATTAGAGGTCACTCCATTAAGATCTGGGCCGATGAGCGAGGATTAACACAGGGGTATTTCCCCTGGACACACACCATGGCCGTGCGCTGCCACCCGGTCGAACATTATTCACTAATTTTACCACCCCTTTACGGTGGTCCGTAAATCACGTTCCCTTTGCTCTTCACTAGGGACATCTCGACACTTCCTATTATGAATTAGGCCTATATTGATCCCCTTTGGCCGCCGTGAACGCCATTTTCCTCGTTCCCGGGTTTTCTCAGCCTCCTCCACCCATTCAAAACACTCCCGCCACCTGCTCCCCCAGCTCGACCCCCCCCCCCCCTGCACCATCTGCGCAGGCGCAGCGGGAACCCAGCTGATTCCATTAAAAATGCAAATACATTTTGACCCAAATCAGCACCTAAACACTTATTAGAACACTATAGCTTCGGAAATTAAATAATTTCCACACTAGGATAACCCAAAAAAGTCAGACACAGTGACTTATTTCCATTGGGGTCCTTTTACCTTATTATTATTATAATATAAAGGTTATAATATTTCTTTTTCTTCTACAATGAAGATAACATCTTATTATCATACTAAAAAGACTATTACTACACGGGGTCCCTTAAGACTATCTACAATACGAGGGGCATTACTAGAATAAGGTAAAATTTACACATATGTTAGCTAAAAATAGAAAATCATTCCCCTCCCTTTCTGTAGCTACATTCATCAGACACCTTTTGGCAGTCTTCTTGAACTGGTTCATGCTATGACTGGCTCTGACATGTGCGGGTAGTCTGTTCCTTTTCCTTTATTGCTGTACAATAAAAGGTGTTTGACGCCTGGCCACTGACTGTGGGTACTACAAAGTTGTGTTCTCTCCCCCTAGTACTATGATTGCTTTGGTTCCCAACCTTGACAAAATTGACAGCAGATATTCTGGACATTGTTTGTGAGCAATTTTATAAACATGATTTAGCTTCAGTGTTTTACTCTGTCTTCAACATTCAACATATCCAACTGCTGTAATTCATCCTGGCCTACATGTTCTCTTGGTCCCAGGTCCAGGATGAATCTTACGATTTTGTTCTGGGTGATTTGCAGTGACTCTGCGTGGGAGTAAAAGGCAGATAATTTGCTACAGTAAAAGAACTTACAGATTTTTTTGTGTGTGGAATAAAGATCATATATTTACAGGAAAGTGCATCACCTTAAAATCGTATTAGCATTGTTCTCTCGGTACCAAGTGCCCAAACAACCTTATGTAGTGCCATATAGGCCTATGAGCCTGCCAAATGTCATTTTCGGTAAAGTTTTCTTCTTTCAATTGTTGTTTGCCCTATCTTATTGATAATAATTTACATTAAATAGAGTGAATACTTCGTCGTTATTTTTTTATTATCACACTGGCCGATTCCCACCAAGGCAGGGTGGCCCGAAAAAGAAAAACTTTCACCATCATTCACTCCATCACTATCTTGCCAGAAGGGTGCTTTACACTACAGTTTTTAAACTGCAACATTAACACCCCTCCTTCAGAGTGCAGGCACTGTACTTCCCATCTCCAGGACTCAAGTCTGGCCTTCCGGTTTCCCTGAATCCCTTCATAAATGTTACTTTGCTCACACTCCAACAGCACGTCAAGTATTAAAAACCATTTGTCTCCATTCACTCCTATCAAACACGCTCACGCATGCCTGCTGGAAGTCCAAGCCCCTCACACACAAACCTCCTTTACCCCCTCCCTCCAACCTTTCCTAGGCCGACCCCCTACCCCACCTTCCTTCCGCTACAGACTGATACACTCTTGAAGTCATTCTGTTTCGCTCCATTCTCTCTACATGTCCGAACCACCTCAACAACCCCTCCTAAGCCCTCTGGACAACAGTTTGGTGATGCCGCACCTCCTCCTAACTTCCAAACTACGAATTCTCTGCATTATATTCACACCACACATTGCCCTTAGACATGACATCTCCATTGCCTCCAGCCTTCTCCTCGCTGCAACATTCATCACCCATGCTTCACACCCATATAAGAGCGTTGGTAAAACTATACTCTCATACATTCCCCTCTTTGCCTCCAAGGACAAAGTTCTTTGTCTCAACAGACTCCTAGTGCACCACTCACCCTTTTCCCCTCATCAATTCTATGATTCACCTCATCTTTCATAGACCCATCCGCTGACACGTCCACTCCCAAATATCTGAATACATTCACCTCCTCCATACTCTCTCCCTCCAATCTGATATCCAATCTTTCATCACCTAATCTTTTTGTTATCCTCATAACCTTTCTCTTTCCAGTATTCGCTTTTAATTTTCTTCTTTTGCATACCCTACCAAATTCATCCACCAATCTCTGCAACTTCTCTTCAGAATCTCCCAAGAGCACAGTGCCATCAGCAAAGAGCAACTGTGACGACTCCCACTTTATGTGTGATTCTTTATCTTTTAACTCCACACCTCTTGCCAAGACCCTCGCATTTACTTCTCTTACTACCCCATCTATAAATATATTAAACAACCACGGTGACATCACACATCCTTGTCTAAGGCCTACTTTTACTGGGAAATAATTTCCCTCTTTCCTACATACTCTAACTTGAGCCTCACTATCCTCGTAAAAACTCTTCACTGCTTTCAGTAACCTACCTCCTACACCATACACCTGCAACATCTGCCACATTGCCCCCCTATCCACCCTGTCATACGCCTTTTCCAAATCCATAAATGCCACAAAGACCTCTTTGCCTTATCTAAATACTGTTCACTTATGTGTTTCACTGTAAACACCTGGTCCACACACCCCCTACCTTTCCTAAAGCCTCCTTGTTCATCGGCTATCCTATTCTCCGTCTTACTCTTAATTCTTTCAATAATAACTCTACCATACACTTTACCAGGTATTCTCAACAAACTTATCCCCCTATAATTTTTGCACTCTCTTTTGTCCCCTTTACCTTTATACAAAGGAACTATGCATGGTACTCCAAAAATGAAAGAAATCTGACGAGACAAAAAAAAAATAAAGTTGTGATACTGTCCCAAAGGAGAACTGAACCCGGGATGACTACTGAGATATTAGATAATATGAAATCAGAGACCAGTTGCTAAAAAGATTTAAGGCAAACAGACAGGATATTGCAGAGCTAAATAAATTCCAAAGGTGAGGAACAGAGTACAGAGACTTATAATGGGAACAAAGGCAGGTCTCTATTGCTCAAAAATCGAACAGTACAAGAATAACCCTAGAAAGCTCTTGCAACAACTAAAACAGTTGAGGGTATAGCCATAAAGCTATATATAGATCTAACATAGTACTAAATGTCAACTACCCGAACACACTGTTCCTAGCTCCGACTAACCCTACGAAAT
>NW_026468159.1:0-12261 GCF_026875155.1 Cherax quadricarinatus | reverse complement strand
CTAACTGAGCAATTTTATATACATCCTAACAACATAAGCTAAATAACAATATAACAGTCAAATAATAATATAAAGTCAATACATTTGCGATTTAGCTATTATCGCAAATATAAGCAATATAAAATTATATGAAATGATAATATACATTATATATATACATAATAATCATTGTAACCCATTCAGGGGTTGCAACACCCTGCCTCTTAACTTAGATCCTGGCCCTGCCTCTTAACTTAGATCCTGGCCCTGCCTCTTAACTTAGATCCTGGCCCTGCCTCTTAACTAAGATTCTGGCCCTGTCTCTTTGCCATTCTTCAGATTCACTCCCTCAGCTGCGTGGGCCCTGTCGTACCTGTTTTTAAACTTGTGTATGAAGCGTGCCTCCACCACTTCAAGATTATTCCACATTCCGACCACGGCAACTCTTGAGACAAAATACAGCGTGCGGCCCCAAAGTAACAGCCTGGTTGATCAGTCTCCGAATCCACCGCGAGGTCTGGTCATGGACCGAGCCGTGGGGGCGTTGACCCCGGATCATCACTCATCAGATAGACTCAGGTAACATCCTTGTGGCTCATCTGTAACTACCAGTAGTGTCTCCGAGGTCCCGTTTTCTCGTTTCTCAGACTATATCTACCTTATCAGTTCCCCTGAGTAATTTGTATGTTGCAATAATGTCTTCCATGGTTCTTCTGTCCTCCAAGGTAGTTAGGTCGAGCTCCGTTAGCCTCTCCTCATAGCTCATTCCCCTTGGATCAGGAACAAGTTATGTTCAATACTTCTACCTTTCACCAGTTTCTTAATATGCCTTTTCAGGTACGGGTTCAGTGCTGGTGCTGCGTACTCCACGATAGCCATGACACATATTGCATAAAGTGCTTGGAAAGCCTCTTTGTTGAGATTCCTGGAAAACCACTGTTAGATTAGTCAAGCGAGTACTGTCTGAAGAAGTTATTCGATTGTTGTGAGCCTCTGACATATTCCTAGGCACTGTGCTCACCCCTGGCACTCTCTGGCACCACTTATACAACAGGTTAGGTTCCGTCCTATCGCTCTGAAGCGAAAATTTATGTGAAAGGAAATATAGTCCTTTTTTCACATTCAGAAGCATGTAGAAGTCTGATAACATGTTTACATTATCGTATATTGAGGAAGAGAGGTAGGCCTAAAAAAAACACAGGCCTAAAAAATAAATGAACATATACACAAATTACTTACCTTAAAATATTTTCGTCATTAGCTTATAGTGAACGCTGAATATAATTATTGTTGGAAGTCCGAAGAATGAAGTACAACTGAAAACCGCTGCATTAGCGAAGCGCTGTAAAGTGAAGTGCTGTAAAGTGAAGTGCTGTAAAGTGAAGTGCTGTAAAGTGAAGTGCTGTAAAGTGAAGTGCTGTAAAGTGAAGTGCTGTAAAGTGAAGTGCTGTAAAGCAGGTCCTGTCTTTTGTCCCCTTACAAGATGTTCAGGCAATAGCAGCTGTCACTGGACTACAAGCAACAGCAGCAGCTGTTCCCCTGGACTACAAGCAACAGCTGTCACTGGACTACAAGCAACAGCAGCAGCTGTCACTGGACTACAAGCAACCCGCTGTCACTGGACTACAAGCAACAGCAGCAGCTGTCACTGGACTACAAGCAACAGCTGTCACTGGACTACAAGCAACAGCAGCAGCTGTCACTGGACTACAAGCAACAGCAACAGCTGTCACTGGACTACAAGCAACAGCTGTCACTGGACTACAAGCAACAGCAACAGCTGTCACTGGACTACAAGCAACAGCTGTCACTGGACTACAAGCAACAGCAACAGCTGTCACTGGACTACAAGCAACAGCAGTCACTGGACTACAAGCAACAGCAACAGCTGTCACTGGACTACAAGCAACAGCAACAGCAGTCACTGGACTACAAGCAACAGCAGTCATGGGGCTAACAACAACAGCAACAGCTGTCACTGGACTACAAGCAACAGCAAAAAGCAGTCACTGGACTAACAAGCAAAAAGCTGTCACTGGACTACAAGCAACAGCAACAGCTGTCACTGGGACTACAAGCCAAAAACAACAGCTGTCACTGGACTACAAGCAACAGCAACGCAGTCACTGGACTACAAGCAACAGCAACAGCTGTCACTGACTACAAGCAACAGCAACAGCTTTTCACTGGACTACAAGCAACAGCAACAGCTGTCACTGGACTTTCAAGCAACAGCAACAGCAGTCACTGGACTACAAGCAACAGCAACAAACATCACTGGACTACAAGCAACAGCAACAGCAGTCACTGGACTACAAGCAACAGCAACAGCTGTCACTGGACTACAAGCAACAGCAACAGCTGTCACTGGACTACAAGCAACAGCAGTCACTGGACTACAAGCAACAGCAACAGCTGTCACTGGACTACAAGCAACAGCAACAGCAGTCACTGGACTACAAGCAACAGCAACAGCTGTCACTGGACTACAAGCAACAGCAACAGCAGTCACTGGACTACAAGCAACAGCAACAGCTGTTTACTGGACTTACAAGCAACAGCAACAGCTGTCACTGGACTACAAGCAACAGCAACAGCTGTCACTGGACTACAAGCAACAGCAACAGCTGTCACTGGACTACAAGCAACAGCAACAGCAGTCACTGGACTACAAGCAACAGCAACAGCTGTCACTGGACTACAAGCAACAGCAACAGCTGTCACTGAAAATTACAAGCAACAACAACAGCTGTCACTGGACTAAAAGCAAAAAGCAGTCAAAATGGACTACAAAGCAACAGCAGCGGGCTGTCACTGGACTACAAGCAACAGCAAAGTGTCACTGGCTACAAGCAACGCAGCACTGGACTACAAGCAACGCAACAGTGTCACGGGGGCTACAAGCAACAGAACAGCGTCACTGGACTACAAGCAACAGCAACAGCTGTAAATGGATACAAGCAACGCAACAGCTGTCATGGATAAAAGAACAGCAGAGCTGTCACTGGCTACAAGCAACAGCAGCGGTCACTGGACTACAAGCAACAGCAACAGCGTCCGGGACAAAAAAAGCAACAAAGTGTATTTAATTTTTTATCAAGATACAAGAAAACTTTAAAAATACCACCCCTTTATATGATGAACTTTAGGATAACCAAAAGAAAGCAGCTGGCGCTTGTTATGTAAGTCTGGCTATCATGCGTGTTATGCAAGTTGGTTAATGCGTAGTTATGTAAGTCTGGTTCTTGCGTAGTTATGCAAGTCGGGCTTAATAGCTTTTTTGGTTTTTTAATTTTGGATAACCGTCACATTTTAAGTGCGAATGACGTGCAAAAAAATAACCCCAAAAAAAAATGTTTATTTGAAGTGTTATAGTCAATTTTGGGGTTAAACTTGAAGAAAAGTCCACCCGTCTTCCTGTTTTGAAATCGTGGTTGCCGTTGGATGCCCCCTCTTTGGGGTTTCGCACTCGTGTTGCCAACTCATTTCACTTCCTTACTTCCCGCTTCAGTGTTGCCGTGTCAAGAGTTATCACCTCTCGTCCCTTTTCTTTTTTAATAAGTCATCGTTCTGGTGCGCAAATCAAAGGTATCACTAATACCGGTATAAACCAGAAAAAATAACTACTGATGAGAAATTTGGGTTTAAATTGTGTGTTTTTTGAATAATAATAATAAAATAAAAAATAATAATAATAATTATTATTATTATTATTATTTTCCCATCCACACACGACGGTATTCGATACATACCCCCGGAGGGGTGGTTGGAACCGGGCCGCTGGGGCAGTGGGGCCCCCCGTGAGGGCAGTGTACAGGCTCGGGGGGATACTATGTTAATTAACTCCCCCGAAAAAAAGAAGGACCTGGGGGTGAGCATATCTCGAGCATTTTTGCTGAGTCCGCTCAACTTTAATTTCGAGCTGGCAAATTTGGGAGCAGTTTTAGGAAAAAAAAACAAAGGGGGTTTAACGCCTTTAAAAAGGATTGTCAGGCCATTTAAGTATGCAGCGCCAGTATGGAAACCCCTACCTATTTTAAAGGGTGCAAAAAAAACCCGGAAAAAGTGCTAAGGTTTGCATGGAAATGTCCCCGGGCAGAGGGTATGAACTATGAAGAAAGGCTAGGGAATTAAAAAAACCTGGAGGGGGGGATTTGGGGGTCAATGCCCTGTGGGCTGGTCCTGGCCCCGGCCCCCGGTGAATCGGGCCGATCAACCAGGCTGTTACTGCTGGCAGCACGTAAGCCAAAAGAACGAAAAACCCGAACCCGGCTGGTCAGGTACTGAGTTTAGGTGCCAGTCCAGCTCCTTGAAGATAGCCAGGGGTCTATTGGTAATCCCCCTCATGTATGCTTACACCTATTGTGTTGTCTCAGCGCACTCGTGCCGCCCCTGCTTTTCACTGGAGTCTTTTCCTTTCGTAGGGAATAATTTTCGTGTGCATATTTGGGATTAGTCCTTTTAGGATTCTTCAATTGTATATTATATATCTTTCTCGCCTTTGTTCCAGGGAGTTCAAATCAAGGGGCTTCAACCGTTCCCAGTAATTTAGGTGCTTTATCATACTTATATGTGCCGTAAAAGTTCTCTGTATATTCTCAAAGTCTGCAATTTCATCTGCAATAAAAGAGGCCGTTAGTGTACAGCAATATACCAGCTTGGAGAGAACAAGCGATTTGAAGAGAATCATCATGGGCTTGGCATCTCAGATGTGGTAGGTACGTTATGATATTCGAAAGTGAGATTCTCTGACATTATGACTCCCAGGTCCTTCACATTAGTTTTTCACTCTATTGTGTATTTAGAATTTGCTTTATAATCCAATACAGTTTTTATTTCCTCGAGTTTTCCATAATGTCAGAGAATCATCATGGGCTTGGCATCTCAGATGTGGTAGGTACGTTATGATATTCGAAAGTGAGATTCTCTGACATTATGACTCCCAGGTCCTTCACATTAGTTTTTCACTCTATTGTGTATTTAGAATTTGCTTTATAACCCAAATTTACAGTTTTTATTTCCTCGAGTTTTCCATAGTCCGCGAAGTGACTGAAAATTGTGTTCATTGAACCTCATTGTTGTCTGCGGCCGCTTTAAAGATTTGGTTGATGTCCGCTTGCAGATTTGCAGTGTCTTCGAAAGGGATGACACTGTCATGAAAATTCGAGTGTCATCAAAAAAGGAGGGCCACACGGTGTTGTGGCAAAAAATCTCTGTATGTCGGGTTTTGTGGAAAAGGGAAACCAGGAGGGGAGAATTTATTTTCCTTGTGGAAAAGAGCTTTTCACTGTGGGGCACTTCTGACTTACTCTTTTTTCAAATGCCCCTTTGTGTTTATTTGGGGGGAAAGTTATAGTCCCCCTACCCACTTTTCTGTTACCCCCTTTATCACGCTTTTTGGGGTCCCAATTACCCCATGATCGCACTTGTCGAAGGCTTTTGCAAAGTCTGTGTTAAACATCTGCATTTTTTTTTGTCCTCCAGTGCATTCAAGACCTTGTCATAGTGGCCCAGTAGTTGTGAGGGGGGGGGGCAGGAGCGACCTGCTTTTTAAAACCCATTTTTCCCCTTTGGGGTTGTGCAACTCTTTGATATCCGGTCTTGGGATTCAGAAATTCATTTTTTGTTGTATCTGGGGAAGTTCCATCCCCGTTTAAGAAGGGGCCCAATACTTGATGTGGTTCTTGTCCTAGTTTTGGCAAAAAGAATTTTTTTTTTTATTTGTGGTTTTAAATTTTTCCCTGTTTTTTCCTGTCTCCTGTTTTTTCCTTAAGTTTAAGTTCGTTATTTGCTATTTTTGGGGAGGGAGTGCCCCCTTCCGTATTTAAAGATTATTTGGCCCTCTCGCAGCTCTTTTATTCTTCATTTCCCGCCTGTAGAGGGAGGCGTCTTTCTTGAGTTTAATCTACTTTCTTTTTTTTTTTAAAGGAATATGCCTTGAGCTTTCCCCCAAAGTCCCCACAGTTTTAAATTTTTTTTTTTAGGAAAAGGTCTGGATCCGGGGGTGTTGAATATTTGTGCAAAAAATTGGTTTCTTTATATCTTTATATACCCTTTATAAAATTGTCGGTTCTTTGAACCATTTATCTACTTTTTCTTTTCGGACACAACAACATTTGGGATTTTGAAACGGGAATTCTAGGGGTTCCCAATCTTTAAGCTTTGGCCCTACTTCCCTTTTGGGATTTGCCCAAGGTGACGCCGCCTACGACCCCTTCACCTAAATTTGCCTGCGGTTTTATGACCCAACTTCTTCGTGCATATCTGAAATTCTTAAAGATTGTTTAAGACTGATTACTTTGATTCCAGGCTGAGAGGAAAACTGAAAACCTTTAAAAAACTCTTGTTCTTCACCATTTTCTTTGTATTGGACTGAGGAACCCAAACTGTGGGGGCCAAAAAAACTTTTCCCCACAATAAAGTTCCCAAAGTTTTTTCAATGTCAAATTTTATCAGAGGCTTGAGGAGCAAAACCCTGACGGCACTAGAGGAATTGACGGGAGAGTGGGTTACTCAAGATACAAGGATTTTCAGGGGGTTTTCCTGGAGGTTTTTCCCGGGGTTAAAACCGGCCCCCGGGGCCCCCGGCCCCTGACCAGAACCCCCCGGTGGATCGGGAGCCGATCAACCAGGCTGTTACTGCGGGCCCGGGCCCGAAATTTCCAACTACGACCCACACCCCGGGGATCCGGCACTGACTTTAGGTATCTGTCCCGCTCTCTCTTGAAGGCAGCCCGGGGGTTTTTTTGGGAATTTCCCTAATTTCTTGATGGGGGGGCTTTTTTGAACGTTTTGGGCCCCGGGGCATTATGGTCTTTCTTTAGTGGGAAAATGGCCCCCCCTATTTTAATTGAGGGTTTTTTGATCGGGCCTTTCCTTTTTTTACTTTCGTAAAGGGAGTGTTTCTTTGTGCAGATTCGGAACCATTCCCTTCCCCGGATTTTCCCCAAATGTAGATTATGTACATTTCCCCCTCCTGCGTTCCAAAAGATAAAAAAGTCAAGCTGGGAAATTAAAAAAACCCAGGGGGAGTACAGGGAGGGTAGGGAATACTTATTTTGCGTTTTGCGTGGTCTGGAAATGGAACAATTTTGGCAGCGAAATGGTGAGGCAGGGAAACCATTTCAAAACGTTTAAAAATAGGTATGGGTAAAGCCTTTCAGCTAGGAAATGTGTGCAAAATAAATAGCGCCCACCCCAAAGGGGGCGCGGGGCCAGGGTTGAGAAATCGATCCTTCAAAAACACAAAATAAAACGCAAGGTTTTGGGTCGGCAGTATTTGGGTTTAAAGGGTCGAGGAAGAGTGAGCTGCCTTTTCACGAATTCCCAGCATGGTCAAAAATAGACCCCGGGGGGAAAACCCGAAAAGGGGGGTGCCCACCCAAAATGAAAGCAGGTTATGTTAGGTAAGGTTCCTCAGGAAACAATACAAAATTTTTTCCTGGGCGCGGGGTTTTTTTTGTCACATAATTACCTTTCCCCTGGGCTTTTGGTCACAGGGCCCAGCCTTTTCCCGGGTTTTCCCCCTCCAAACCCTTTTTTAACCCTTATTAATTTTTATTTGATTTAAAATTTAAAAGTGAAAATTTCTTTTCGAGAAGGTTGTAACCTTTGCTCTAAGCAAGTCTGAAACAGCTCCTGTGTTGGGAGCTTTCCTTTATGAAAGGCCTTTGTAAAGCAAAATTTTCCCTCCCCGGGTTTAAAAAACTTTCAGGCTGTCATTTGGGCCTCTCTTTTGGGCGACTTTACAGGCAAATTTAGCTTCCCATCCCTTTCTTTTTTTTTCAGATGCGGGGTATATTGGAAGATTGTAAAATTAAAGTACCTGTCGCCCGTCCCCCCCACCTCTCTCTTCCCTCTCTCTCTCTCTCTTCACGATTTATGCAGTGAAATCCCAAAATCCCAGATTCGCAAAAAAATTTTACTGACCCCCTAGTTAATTAACTTTCGTTGTGTACCTTTCCTCCTGCTCACAAAACCCCTCTCAGTCAGTATCTTAACGTTTTTAACAGTCATTTTTAAGAACATAAGAAAGGAAGGAAAAAATTTCAGTAGGGGTTTTTTGGGGCCCCTACTGGAAGGTTTCCCTTCACACCTACACACCTCTCCCGTGTTTTGGGGTGTTTGGAATCAAACCTAACAGCTATAAAACCCCTCAGGGTCCTGGAGTGTTAAAACAGTCCTTGGCCCCCCCACCCCCCCCCCCAAAACACACAAAACGAAGAGGCGGCCGAAGCTATGAACGACCCCTGAACCCAAAATAAGGGGGTTTCAAAAGGGAGTCAAAACTGTTGGGCCATTGGGGTGAGGGGGGGTTGTTTAGGTGGTTCGGCAAGTAAGGATGAAAAGGAAAAAAAACAGAAAAGACTTCGAGAGTGTAAAAAATTTTATAGTTTGGGGGGGGAAGGCGGGGTAGGGGTTGCCCAGGAAAAAAGGGTGGAAAGGGGGGGGGGTTTAAAAGGGGTTTTGGGGTGCGAGGGGGGCCCTTTGGGCTTCCAGCAAAATGCGTGGGCGGGATTTTATGGGGGTGAACGGAGACAAATTTGGTTTTTTTAAAACTTTTCTTTCGGGTTTGGGGTGTGGGGCAAAGTAACATTTATGGGGGGTTCCGGGAAACCCGCAGGCCGGGAAATTGGTCCTGGAGATGGGAAGTAAAGTGTTGCACTCTGGAAAGGGGGGGTGTTTAAAGTTGCAGTTTTTTAAAATGTAGGGTAAAAACACCCTTTGGCAAAAAACAGTGTGGAGTGAATGATGGTGAAAGTTTTTCTTTTTGGGGCCCCCCTGCCTTGGTGGCCCCCCCTGCCCTTTGGTTGGGGGCCCCCCTGCCTTGGTGGGCCCCCTTGCCCTTTGGGGGCCCCCCTTGCCTTGGTGGGCCACCCTGCCCTTTGGGGGGGACCCTGCCTTGGGGGGGGTATCGGCCGATGTGTTTTAATTTAAAAAAAAAAAGGGGGGAGTACCCCTATTTACACACCCACCAAAATGGTCACAGGGTTGGGTTTGGGGAAATTTTTCTCCAGTATAGAGTTTTGGGAGGTTTGAATAGCTTGTTTAAAAGGGGGGTGGGGGGGGGGCAAGGGGGCCATCATAGCTTTTAAAAAAAGGTATGATAAAGCTCACGGAAAAGGGGGGGTTTTGACCTAGTGCACCAGGGGAAAAGGGGGGGGCCGGAGTATGGATCGACCCCTGCAACCACAATTTTAATTTAGCCCCACACACACACAACCCCACCTTTGTCAGGGTCTTGAAGGTTTTGGTAGCAGTCATTCCTAAAAACCCCCGGGGGCTATTATCTTCTCTTAAGTGGTCCTTAAAAAAACAAGTGTTAATTTTAAAGTCTCTTTGACGGCGTTTATAAATTTTCAGTTTGTTCGTCAACTTAAAAAAGGATTTTTTTAGGGGCTAATTTTGGGGTTTGGGCAGGGCAAAATTCCATTTTATGAAAACAATTTTAAAACTCGCCGGGGCAAAAAATTAATTTTTGGGAAAAGTATTCTGAAAGAGGCCGCGTTGAAATACATTTTAAATACAACCCCCGGGTTTTTGTGTGGTTACCCACACTTACTTAACATAGATTAACATAATCTAACGTAATCAAACCTGTACGTTACTTTTAAACCTGTTTACATCTTCCAAATATACAAACTTGCCCTCCAGTTCTTCTTGCTGATCTTGCTTCCTCCACCTGACTCTTCACGTGAATCATGTTTCACTAAGGTCAGGTCAGCTATGTATAAATTCTATTTACTTTGAATGCCGTTAGTTTTCGAAGAGTGCATCAGGTTTAGTGAGAAATATAATGTAGGGTAACACACAAAAACCGCGCGCGCGCCCCAGTGAGTCATAGGAATGTTAGGAAGTATTTCCTCAACTTTACAGTAGTCAGGAAGTGGAATGTAAACAGCGGAGAGTAAAGTGGACGAGGCAGTACCGATACATAACTTTAAGAAAGGGGTACAAAAAGGGCTCTCAAAGCCAGCGAAGAAGCAGGACCAGGAGCGAGACTGGGCCCCCTGCAACCTCTATAGGCGAGTACACACCCACACCCGGATAGTTTTAACAGCAACAGTACTACCTATGACCCCACCCCATGGCCATTAATTCTTACGAATCAAATAGTCAAAAAGCAATTTATTATTCCCCTCAGGTTCTGCCATGGGTTACGCTGGAATAAACCACAGCACATAAAAAGACCCCGTTAACTTGAAGCTTGCCGCAGTGAAATTTTCCCCTTTCCAGAAATAAGGTTTTAAAACAACCCTTGTTACATTGAAAAATTTGTTTTTCTTGGGTTTTTTCCCCCCAAAGGGAGGGGAAATACCCCCCTAGAATCCCCCCAAAAAGGGGAAACCCCACAAGGCTTCCGCTTTTTAACCCTTTTTTTGGGGGTCTTCCGGAGGGGTGGGATCGGGTTTCCTTAACAACCCCCAAAAAAAAAGGCAATTTAAAAAAAATCTTAAAATTCTTTTCTTAAGAAAAATTGGTTGGACCTTCCAGGGTTTTTTGGGTTTTTTTTTCCGTTAAAAAGGAAAATTTAATCGAAGATAAATATTTTGCAAAAAAAGTAGGGGAGTCCGGTTTTTATTTTTTAAATTTAAACCCCATAAAAGGGTTTTTTTCCCCCCCCAAGGCCCCCTTGCAGGGGGAAACAGGGGGGGGGTTTTTTCGGAACGAAACTGGGAAGCCTCCGGTTTTCACTTTTCCTAAAATTATCTGGGAAAAACCGTTGCTTCTCAAAAACCTTTTTAAAGATTTTAAAACCCCCTTCTAATTTTTGGGGACACCCCGGGGGCCAGTTACATTCCCGGGGCCTTTTAAATTACTAAATTTAAACAAAAAGTGGTTTTGGCCCCTTTCCGTTCTTTCACAATGTCTCCCCCCCCGGTTCCCTGTTTTGGGGAGAGTAATTTTTAAACAACCTTAAATGCAACACCCCAAAATAATTTTTAAAGGTAAATCTTTAACAAAATTTTTTGGTTTGCAAACCCCCCCCCAAAAAAAAAACCCCAAACCCACACCCCCCACACACACCACCACCACCCACACCACCCACCACCCCCCCCCCCCCCCAAAAAACACACCCCAAACAGCAGCAAAAAAATGATGAATTAGATGTACAATAGCAGGTGAACCCTCAGCGGGCCACCCTTAAAGGTCACAACAGCCCCAGTGAAGACAATTATAAGTTAAGGAGCCCCCCCCGTGGGCTGGTTTTTACACGCACCCCGAGTCACTACCACACCCCCTCTTATCTTCCTCCTCTGTTTAACCCTTCGTCCCTAACACACCACACACCTGAAGAGGTACGATAAAAATCTTGGAGAGGGAAAGTGGGAACCTAGTAAAAGCCTGAAACGGGGCCAGGACTGTGACTCTCCCTGCAACAACAAATGTAAGGCGTGCGCGACCCCCCAACACACCAACAACACACCACACCAAAAACCCAGGGCAGAATGGTAACACACCACACCACACAACAAATTAACACACCACACACACACACACCCCAAAAGGGCAAATGGTAAACACACACACACAACACACACCCCACAACACACCACACACACACAAGGACAGAAGGTAAACACACACACAACCCAAAGGGGACAGAAAGGTAACACACACAACACACAACCCACACACACACCACCCACACACGGGGCAGAATTGGTAACACACCAACACACCCACACCCCAAACACAACAAGCAAAAAAATAAAAAACAAAAAAAAATTTTTGGGGGAAACCACAAAAACCAAAAAAAACATAAACAAACGGATAAACACAACCCAAACAAAACCCCCTAAACCCCCCACACAACAACACCCCCCAAACCAACTAAAAACACACGGTTGGGGGACACCCAAAACGAGGCCCAATGGAAAACAACACCCGAAACCACACAAAACCGAGTGGTTAAACCCCCCAAAAAAAACCAACAAACAAAAAACCTTAACCACGGGTTAAAACCCCACCGGGGAAACAACAAACAGGTGTCAAACCAAACGCCCCCCACCAACCCCACAAAACCCCCAAACCCTCACATTTCCAAACAAAACAGGCAGGGTAAACACAAAACAACAGACAGATTAAACCACAAACCCCACACAGACGAAAGTCCCCAAAAACAACGGACAGATGTTACCCCAACGGGCACCAAAAAACACCAAAATCCCCAACGACCCCGGGGGAAGGAAAAACTCTAAACAGTTGAGGAGTCACAAACCCAAGGGATTTAGGGTTTAAAAAATAACACTGGTTTAAAATTTTAAAAAAACCTTTTCA
>NW_026468158.1:0-10000 GCF_026875155.1 Cherax quadricarinatus | reverse complement strand
TATGCGTGCACACCCCTTTTTAAAACCCCATTTATTATATTCTTATCCCGTGCACACCCCCTTTATCCCACACTATTATATTCTATGCTTTGCCCCAAGCCTATACCCCCAAACATATTTATGAAACTCTTATGGTGCACACCCCCTATATCCCCACACTCTATTATATTCTTTTGCGTCCCAAAAGCCTTTATCCCCCCACTATTATAGAAATCTTATGCGGGGGGCCACGCCTATCCCCCAACCCCTTATTTATTCTTATGCTGGCAGCCTTTTTTTCCCACCCCTCTATTTTTTTTATGGGGGCAAAAAGCCTTTTTCCCCCAACTATTATATGCATTTCTTATGCGTGCACACCCCTTTTTTCCCACCCTTTTAATATTCATGCGTGAAACCACGCCTATTCCCACATTTATATGACTCTTTTGGGGGCAAAAGGCCTAACCCCCACACTCTATTATTTTCTTTATGCGGGGGAAACACGCCTATCCCCCACACTCTATTAAACCTTATGCGTGCACACGCCTATATCCCAAAATTTTATTATATGCACTCTTAGCGTAAAAAGCCTATATCCCCACTTATTATATTTTTTATGGGGGGTGCACACGCCAATTTTCCCCCACATTTATTATAGGACTCTTTTGCGTGCACCCCGCCCTATTTCCCCCCATCTATTATATTCTTAGGGCTTGCACCAACCCCACTTTTTTTATTCACCCCCCTATTAATTTTTTGAAATCTTATGGGGGGAACACGCCTTTTCCCCACACTTTTAAAATGCACTTTTGGGGCCCACGCCTATATCCCCCCAACATTTATTTATATGCACTCTTATGGTGCACCCCCCTTATCCCAAACTTTTTTAGGCCCTCTTATGCGTCCCACACGCCTTTTCCCAAAATATTTTTTTGCACTCTTTTGCGTGAAAACCCCCCTATACCCCACACTATTATATGAAACCCCTTATGCGGGCACCGCCTATACCCCACACTCTTTTCCCTTAGGGAAACAGTGGGAAAATTTACCGCCAAAAAAAAGATTTTCAAACCGGGGGACTCCCCCAACAAAGTTTTGTGTGTTGGTACTCACCTATTTGTACTCCCTTTTTGGGGGTTTGAAGGGGTCGAGTCTAGTTTCCGGGGCCCCCCTCTTCAGGTTGAACTAGCCCCTCTCTCTCCCCGCCCCAAGAGCTTTTTTCAAACCTCGTTTTAAAACTGTGGGGGGGTTTCCCTGCCTCCACTACTTTATTTTCTAGGCTATTCCATCCCTTTTTCAACTTTTAAATGAAGAAATACTTCCTACTATCTCTCTGATCATTTGTGTCTTAACTTCCAATTGGGGGCCTTTCCCCTTGTTTCTGTGCCCCCTCCCTGGAACATCCTGTCCTTGCCCCCCTTTGGGTCATTCGGGCGAGTATTTTATATGGGTTATCTTTGTCCCCCCTGCCCCCCTGTCCCCCATTTGTCGTAAAGGCCCTTTTTTCCCCTTTTAATCTTTTTCATAGGCCCTTTCCCCTTTGGGCTCGGGAACTAACCTTGTTGCAAACCTTTGTTTTTTCCCTCTAGTTTCTTAAAACTTTGCTTTTTTAAAAGTGGGGGGTTCCCCAAAACAGGTGCTGAAATACTCCAGTAGGGGTGACTTTAAAAGGTGTACAGTGTCTTGAATGTTCCCTTTCTAAGGTGTGGAAATTGTGTTTCGGGTTTCCCAGGCCCCCCCATTTGCTGAAACCCATTTATCGTTTGTTTGTGTGCGTCCGGAGACTTTGTGGGTTTTTTATACTCCCCCAAAGATCTTTCCCCTTGGGAGGGGAGGTTTGCAGTCTTTGGCCCCCTTTGGGCCTATATCTGTCGGGTGGTTTCTGTGCCTTTCCCCCTACTTATGATTTTCCCAATTTGGCAGGTTTAAAATTCGAAAAACCCAATTGCTGGACCGGGTTTCCCAGTTGTGTCTTTTTGAAGTCCTCCCTGGCCCTTCATCGATTTAATTCTCCTCATTAATTTTCACATATTGAAAAAACAGGGATACTTTGATTTCAACCCTTTCCCGTCAGGTCGTTAAACATAAAACAAAAATAGCACGGCCCTAGGACCCCCCCTGTGGGACCCCGCTCGTCCAGGTCCCCAACTTTGATAATTTTAACTTTACCATGCCCGGGGTTTTGCCTCCCTGTAAGGTATTCTCTGATCCTTTGCAGTCCCCTTCCCGGTTATTTTGCCCCTGATGTCTAGCTTTTTTGCAAATCTTTGTGGGGAAAACCTGTTCAAAGGCCTTCTTCCCGTCCAAGGAAGTGCAATAACCCCCCCCTCTCTCTTTGTCTTATTCTGTTATTTTTTCAAAAACTCCGGGAAGTTTGTGACACAGGATTTGCCTTCCGTAAATCCTTTGGGGTTTGGGCTTTATACTTGTTCCTTTTCCGGGGTGTCCACCATTCCCCTTTTAAAATCTTCTCCATTTTTTTTGGCATATATACACGTAAATGCACGGTCTATTTTTTGGGGCCTCTTTTCGTCTCCTTTTTTGAAAATGGGAACTACTTTTTGCCTTTCTTCCATCCCTTTCGGGTGGGTTCCCCCATTTTTCCCAGGGATGGGTTAAAAGATTGTGGTAAGTGGTACGAAAACATTTTGGGCTCCCTCTTAAGGCCCCCATGGAGAGTTTTGGGCCCGGTCCCTTTCCCTTTGAGGTATCGATGTCCCTTAGCAGTTTCTTCCCCTCCTCCTATCTGTATGTATTTTCCCCCAACACTTTTTGGTGTATTCCTTGTTGGTGGCCCCCAATCTGGTCTGCCCCCCCAGAGCCCCTTCCTGTCTCTACTGTAAATATTCCTTAAATCTCGTGTTAAAGCTCCTCAATACCTCTTTATGTTTTTGGAGTTTTTCCCCCTTCTTTCCTCAGCCTTACCCACCGGGGTCCTTAAATGTTGTCTTCTTAATGGGGCTATAAAGCAGTTTCGGGTCAGATTTGACTTTCGTTTGTATGTTTTTTTCTTACTGTGCTGGGCCTCCTCCTTATCTGCACAAAACTCTTTTTGGGCCCTTTCTACTAATTTCTCCTTGTTTTCCCTGGGCCCTATCCCTCCTGTACTTTTCCATTCTCTGTTGCACTTGTTTTTTGTCCCTACCCTTGGGTAAAAAAGGATCTTTTTGGGTTTTCCAAATTATTTCGGGTTTCCCCTTTGGGAACAAAATTCCTCTGCCTCCTTCCACTTTGTTGGGCCACATTTTCCCATCATTCGTTTATGTTTTTCCCTAAAATTTCTCTGTCCCACAAACCCTCCTGCGGGGAAGTTTCTCTTCCCTTTTGTAGCCCCCCCTTTTATTTTTTGGGCCCTGCCCCCTTCATTTCCGTTACCTTCTCCACTTGTAACTCTATATATAGTCAAAATCAAAACCCTTGTCGTTTGCCCCAAAGGGGTTCTGGGAATTGATGTCTCGATGTTTAATGAAAGGGTGAACAAAAGACCCAAGTCTTGTTTGGTCTCCCCCCCCTCTCTCTTTTTTGTGCCCCTGACATGGGGTTTGAATGGGGTTTTTCGTCCCACATCCATCTTTTGGGGCTCTCCTGTTTCGGGACCAAATGTGGCCCCGGTTTTTCCTAGTGATCTCCCTTGGTTGAAATCGCCATTCCCAGTAATTTTGCTCTGCTCGAGTGGGGCTTTTTCTTGCCACCTCAGCCATTGTTCCCCCCATCCCCCTGTTGTTTTTCGTACTCCTCTTTTGGGCCCTCTGCAGTTTTTTGGTGGGTTATAATAAACCCCAATGACTATTTTAAAGTTTCCCCGGACTAAATTTGAAATACAATGTAGTTTTTTTCTCAATCATGTCCATCCCTTCCATTTCCTAAAATCCCATTGGTGTTTTATGAGCAGTCCCAACCCCCCTCCCCCCTACCCCTTTCTATTTTTTCCTCAGGATCTGATATCCTTTTTGGGGAAAGATTTTGTTGTTTTGTCTCAGCGAGTTTTGTTTCTGGGATGCTATGATGTTTTGGGGAAAATTTTTTCTGATTCTTTCTTTCCCTTTCCCCATGTTTATTCTTATTTTCCCTCCGCGTTTGTTACCAAAAAACCCTTTTGTTTCCCTTTTCCCAAACATTGTTTGGGCATGCAATATATTTTGGGGTTGGGGGAGCGAGGGGCCCTTTGGGGGGGGGCTTATGGGGCCCGTAGTGTTGGTGGGGTTTGTGTTGATGGGGGGGGGGGGGCAGAATGCCCATAAGGGAAACTGTTGGGGTGGGGTTTTGATTAAAATTTGGGGGGGGGTGGCGAGGGAACAGGGGTGGGTTGTAGTATGGTTTTCTCAGTTGGGTTGTGTATGTGGTGTTTTGTGTGTGTGTGTGGGGTGTGTGGGGGTGTGGTTTTGTGTGTGTTTGGGACCAAGTAGTTAAATTTTATACATTTAAATTTTGGGTTTGGGGAATTTAAATTTAAAAAAAATTATTATTACGCGGGGAGGATGTTTGACTGATGATTTCCCCCGGGGCCCGGAATACCGGTTTTATTTCCAGACATGGCTGGATTTTTTGCCTTTTTGGGGTCCCGTGGGGTGAATCCCCCGCCAACACTCCCTGGATTTAACCGGGGGGTATTATCCAGACATGGGTGGATATTCCATGTTTTTTGGGGTCATTTAGTGAAATCCCGCCAAAACTAACCCGGATATTCCGGTGTATTATCCAGACATGGCTGGAAAATTTCCATGTTGTGGGTCCCGGGGAGGAACTCCCCGCCAAAAACTCCCTGGATTTACCCGGGGTTTTATTTTCCCGACAGGCTGGTTTCAAATGTTGGGGTCTGGGTGAAATTTCCCGCCCAAAATAAAGGATATTCCGGTTTTATTTAATCCCCCACATGGCTAGATATTGCCCCTTTTTTGTGGGTAATGAGTGGGCTCTGCCAAACCCCTCACCCGGGGTTTACCGGTTTTATTATCCAACATTTCCCGGGGTATTGCACATGTTGGGGGGTCGTGAGTGAAAATCCCGGGCCCAAAACCCCACCTTTGGGAAAAAACCCGGGGTATTATCCCGGGCATGGTGGATATTGCACAGGGTTTTGGGGGCAGTGAGTGAATTCCCGCCAACAACCCCCCGGATATACCGGTGTATTATCCAGACTGGCTGGATTGCACATGTTGGGGGGTTTAATGAGTGAACTCCCGCCAACACTCACCCGGATATACCTGGTTTTATTATCCAGGGCATGGGTGGGTATTGGCCCCGTTTTCAGTGGGGGTGAACTTTCCCGCCAACCCCTCACCTGGGGTTTTACCGGGTTTTATTATCCAGGGCAGGTTTGGTAAATTTCACTGTTTGGGTCAGTGAGGGAAATCCTTTCCAAAAATCACCCGGGTATACCGGTTTTATTTTCCCCGGGCATGGTGGTTAAAGACATGTTGTGGGTCAGTGAGTGAAATTTGCCAACACTTTACCTGGAAAATACTGGTTTTATTTTCCAGAAAGGTTGGGTTTGCCTTTTTGTGGGTCAGGAGTGAATCCCCGCCCAAAACTCACCTGGTTTTTTGGTTTTTTTTATCCCGGGGATGGGTTGGTTTTTGCAAGGGGGGTCAGTGAGTGAACTCCCGCCAACACTCACCTGGAAAAACCGGTGTTAAATTTTCCAGACATGGCTGGGGGTATTGACTGTTGTGGGTCCCGTGAGTGAAATCCTGCAAAATCACCCGGATATAACCCGGGGGTATTATCCAGGGCCCTGGCCGGATATTGCAATGTTGGGGGGTCAGTGAGTGAACTCCTGGGCCCAACACTCACCTGGATTAACCCGGGGATTACCGACAGGGTGGATAAAGACTGTTGTGGGTCAGTGAGTGGGAAATCCTGCCAAAAACTCCCCGGGAAAATACCCGGGGTAAATTTTCCAGACTTGGGGTGGGAAAAGAATGTTGTGGGTCAGTGATGAACTTCCCGCCCAAAATCACCCGGATTTTACCGGTGTTTTTATCCAGAAAATGGCTGGGTATTGCCTTTTTGTGGGTCCGTGAGTGAACTCTGCCAACACTCACCTTTGGGTATACCCGGTTTTTTTATCCGGGAAAAGGGTGGTATTGGAATGTTGTGGGTCCCGTGATGAACTTCCCGCCAAAATCACCTGGATATTCCCGGGGTATTATCCGAAAATGGTGGATATTGACATGTTTTTTGGGTCAGTGAGTGAAATCCCGCCAACCTCACCTGGATTTACCCGGGGTAAATTTTCCAGACATGGTGGATATTGCCCATGTTTTGGGTCAGTGAGTGAACCCTGCCAACACTCACCTGGATATACCGGGTTGTAAATTTTCCCGACATGGGTGGATATTGCACCTGTTGTGGGGCAGTGATGAAAATCCCGCCAACACTCACCCGGATATACCGGGGGGTATTTCCAGACATGGCTGGGGTATTTGGCCTGTTGTGGGGTCGTGAGTGAAATCCTGCCAAAAACTCACCTGGATATAACCCGGGTTTTTATCCCGAAAATGGGGTGGTTTTTTGCACCTTTTTGTGGGTTGTGGTGAAATTGCCCAAAACTCCCCGGATATTTCGGGTGTAATTTTCCCGAAAAGGCTGGAAAATTGACTTTGTGGGTCGTGGTGAACTCCTGCCCAAAACTCACCCGGAAAATACCCGGTTTTTTATTATCCCGGGCATTTTGGGGGATATTGAATGTTGTGGGTTTAGTGAGTGAAAATCCCCCCTTTCCCCCAAAACTCACCCGGAAAAAATACGGTTTGTTTTATCGGGCATGGTGGATATTTCAAATGTTTTGGGTCAGTGAGGGGAACTCCCCCCAAACACTAAACCCGGATATACCGGTTTTATTATCCCGAAATTTCTGGATATTTTACTGTTGTGGGGCAGTGAGTTTTTAACCCCGCCAACTCTCCCCGGATATACCGGTGTATTATCCAAATGGGTGGATTTTTGCACATGTTGGGGGGGTCAGTGAATGAACTCCTGCCAAACCCCTCACCTGGTTATACCGGTGTTTTTTCCAGACATTTGGGTGGATATTGCCTGTTGTGGGTCAGTGAAATGAACTCCCGCCAAAACTCACCCGGATAACCCGGTTTTTTTATTTTCCAGGACATGGCTGGTAGGACATGTTGTGGGTCAGTGAGGAACTCCTGCCAACACTCACCTGGATTAGGTTTATTTTTCCAGACTTTGGTGGATTTTGCACTTTTTGTGGGTCAGTGAGTGACTCCGCCCCAAAACTCACCTGGTTTATACGGGTGTTTTTATTATCCAGAATGGTGGATATTGCACCTTTTTGTGGGGGGCAGTGGTGGAAAATCCCGCCCAAAACTCAACCCGGATTTTTACCGGTGATTATCCATGGTGGATATTGCACATGTTGGGGGTCAGGTGAGTGAACCCCCCTTTCCAACATAAACCGGGGTTACCGGTGTATTATCCCGGGGATGGTGGTTTTTGCACTGTTGTGGGTCAGGATTTAACCCCCTGCCAAATCAATTTGGGTTATACCGGGTTTTTTATTCCCCGCAGGCCCGGATATTGCAATGTTGTGGGTAAATGAGTGAACCCCTGCCAACACTCCCGGATATACCGGTTTTTAATTTTCCGGGCATGGTGGGATATTGAATGTTTTGGGTCAGTGGGGTGAACTCCTGCCCAAAATCACCTGGATATTCCGGTGGGATTATCCAACATGGTGGATATTTCAAAAGTTTGGGTCAGTGAGTGAAAAACTCCTGCCAAAAACTCAACCCGGAATTAAAGGGGTATTATCCAAGGGCATGGCTGGGGTATTGCAATGTTTGGGGGCAGTGAGTGAACTCCTGCCCAAAACTCCCTGGAAAATTTTACCGGTTTAAATTAAACCCGACTGGCGGAATTTTTTTGCACATGTTGGGGGGTCAGTGGGTGAAAATCCTGCCCAAAAATTTTACCCGGATATAACCCGGGGTATTATCCCGCTTTTTTGGATTTGACTTTTTTGGGGTCAGTGAGTGAAAATCCGCCCAAAAACCCCTGGATTTTTACCGGTTTTATTAAACCAAAGGGGGGGGCCCTGGTGGATATTGCACTGTTTTTGGGGGCAGTGAGTGAACTCCTGCCAACACTCACCTGGATATACCGGTGTATTATCCAGACATGGCTGGATATTGCACATGTTGTGGGTCAGTGAGTGAACTCCTGCCAACACTCACCTGGATATACCGGTGTATTATCCAGACATGGACTGGTTTCAAACGGTTTCGTTGTGCACCACCTAGAGAGGTTATTAATAGAATATTCAAGAGGTTGCTAGTAGAATTGCAGTAAATCAACCATTCAAATCATTATGAAGCTGTGTGTAGTCTGTGGTCAGTCAAACAAACGGGCTTCCACATGCATAAATTGTCATTTCTGTGGAAATTGGTGTCACGCCCCTTGTGCAGATATCCAAGAACTAGCTACAAGCAGTATTAAAACAGGGAAGTGTTTTTGGGTATGCCCAAATGAGATAAATCTGTGGACTAAAATCACAAGGGTATTAAAAGAGGTCAACATCAAAGCTGCTCTCATAGAAAACCTGGAAGCTTTCTACAACAGATGGGAACATAAAAAGTCCGGGCTGAATGGTACTGCCCTTGATACTGGCCATGTAGTCAGAAACTGTAAGGCTGGAGGTGATGTCCTGGTAGTCAGTAAATGGGGGGCTGATAGTGCTGTCCTGGGAGGACGTAATGGGGAAGCTGGGGGTTTGCTGTCCTGGAGACATTTAATGGTGAAGCTGGAGGTGCGTCCTGGGAGACAGTAATGGTGAAGCTGGAGATGCTGTCCTGGGAACAGTAATGGGGAAGCTGGAGATGCTGTCCTGGGAGACAGTAATGGTGAAGCTGGAGATTTTGTCCAGGTAGTCGGAATTATACACAGGAAGGAATACATATAAATGACCCATAGGGGACAGGGGGCCCTAGTAGGGAAACAAGTGTAGTCAAAGATAAGATAAAACCAATATTGCAAACTAGAAATACCGCAGGAAATAGCAAACAAGAGGAAATCCACTAGCAATGGAGGATGTATTACCAAAAAACAAAGGTGGGAAAGGCTCCATTGTTGGTGCTAGGGAGGATAGAAGTAAGACAGGGGGAAACATGCACCAACAGGGAATACAGTCACAGAAACCAAAGGCAAACCGGAAACCCAAACCTGTGCACATACTATGCCACTCGGTATTGCTGGCATGGGAAATCTGGAAAAAAAAGATGGGGACGTGCAACTATGACCACCCTAGGAAATGCCATGCCCATATGACAACAGGAAAATGCAAACTCCCTTCCTGTAAGCTTTTTCACCCCGAACTGTGTACCTCTTCTGTACAGGAAAGACCTGTGCTATAACTTAAATTGCCAGGCATACCATCTTTAAAAGGGGGCAAAAAGTACAAAACATCCAGGCCATGGGGAAAACCTGGGGGAGCCACAGCCACTCAAGAGGGAGAGGTTTTTTAGTGCCAGGAGGGAAAAAAAAACTGGAGGAAATGGCAGAAATCGTACACCCAAAACAGTCATTCATGGGTGGGAACCCCCAGTCGTGGCCTCCCTCCAAACCAACAGATACAGATACTAATGGGCCGGAAAAAAAATCCCCCCCAGTACCCAAAAATTTCCACCAGTCCCATAACATTCTTCTTTGCAAATATACAGGGTCTAAAGCCAGCAAAAAACAACAAATCCTTTCATCGTGGACTGCTTGCAGAGGCAAAGGCAATGTTCGCGGCTTTCACTGAGACCCACATAAAGGATCATTGGACAACGAAATATGGATCCCAGGTTACAACCTATTTCAGATGTGACAGACTGAACAGGCAAAAGGGGGGGTTGGCTGTACATTGCAGAGTCACTTTTTTGCACAGAACTGCTAAATGCTCAATGATGTAGTGGAAGTTTTTTGCAGTAAAGGTCGAGAACCAAAACCTAGTCATTGTGATAGTCTACAAGCCTCCGGATGCAACATCCAGCATTCAGGAAAACTGTTAAAAAAATTTGGG
>NW_026468157.1:0-13962 GCF_026875155.1 Cherax quadricarinatus | reverse complement strand
CTGGAACACGACAACCGTCCTGGTAGCACAAGCTAATCAGGTCCAACTCACACCCACCCACACCACTCATGTATTATCCAACTTATTTTTAAAGTACACAACGTTCTGGCCTCTATGACTGTACTTGGGAGTTTGTTCCATCATCCACAACTCTATTACCAAACCAGTACTTTCCTATATCCTTCCTTAATCTGAATTTTTCTAACTTAAAACCATTGCTGCGAGTCCTGTCTAGCACACTATTTACATCCCCTTTATTTATTCCTGTCTTCCATTTATACACCTCAATCATATCCCCCCTAATTCTACGTCTTTCTAGAGAGTGAAGATTCAGGGCCCTTAGTCTATCCTCATAGGGAAGGTTTCTGATACATGGGATCAACTTTGTCATCCTCCTTTGTACATTTTCCAGAGCATTTATATCCATTCTGTAATACGGTGACCAAAACTGTGCAGCATAATCTAAATGAGGTCTAACCAAGGATGTATAGAGTTGAAGAACAACCTGAGGACTCCTATTATTTATGCTTCTTGATATGAAGCCAAGGATTCTATTAGCTTTATTGCGAACACTTATGCACTGTTGTCTCGGTTTCAGATTACTGCTAACCAGAACTCCTAAATCTTTTTCGCAATCCGTAATATTAAGATCTATATTATTTAGTTTATTTGTGGCATGGTTATTGTCCTGTCCAACATTTAGAACTTTGCATTTGTCTATATTAAACTGCATCTGCCACCTCTCAGACCACTGCATCAGTCTACTCAAATCTTCCTGGAGTGCTCTAATGTCCTCGTCAGAATGAATTCGACGGCCTATTTTGGTGTCATCGGCAAACTTGCTGATGTCGCTCTTTATGCCCTCATCTATGTCGTTTATGTATATTGTGAACAACAGGGGGCCCAATACTGACCCCTGTGGAACACCGCTCGTGACGCTTTCCCACTCTGATTTCTCCCCATTTATGCAAACTCTCTGCTGCCTTTTTGTCAACCATGCCTCTATCCAGGAAAAAATTTCTCCTCCTATTCCAAGTGCCTTAATTTTCCTCAATAGTCTCTGATGTGGGACCCTGTCAAAAGCCTTACTGAAGTCCATATACACAATATCATATTCATTACCATGATCTACCTCCTCAAATACCTTAGTGAAAAAAGTTAATAAATTCGTAAGGCAGGAACGCCCCTTTGTAAAACCATGCTGAGATTCGTTGATTAATTTAATGCTTTTCAAGGTGGCTACGAACTGCCTCGGCAATTATTGATTCCATAAATTTTCCCACTGTGGAGGTTAGGCTTATTGGTCTATAGTTCGAAGCTAAGGATCTGTCACCTGCTCTGAAAATAGGTATCACATTTGCCATTTTCCACTTATCTGGCACCATGCCAGTTTGTAGTGATATGTTGAAAAGATTAACCAAAGGTTTGCTAAGCTCCTCTTTACATTCCTTTAGAACCCTTGCATACAGTTCATCAGGGCCTGGGGATTTGTTAGGTTTTAATTTATATATTTGCCTAAGGACCATGTCACTTGTGACCCTAATCGTGCACAGTTTATTATCGTCCTGTTCCACATAATTTATCATTACTGGAATATCGCTGGTATCCTCCTGTGTAAAAACTGAGAGGAAGTATGTGTTAAAAATTCTACACATTTCCTTATCACTGTCAGTGAGCTGACCCGAGGAACTTTTGAGTGGGCCTATCTTGTCCTGATCTTACTTCTGTATACCTGAAAGAATCCTTTTGGGTTAGTCTTCGAATCTCTTGCAACTTTAACCTCATAATCTCTTTTTGCTTTTCTAATTCCTTTTTTTATTTCTCTCTTTAACTGAATATATCGATTTCTTAATTGCCTCTCTCCTCTTTTGGTTTGCCTATATATGCCTCTCTTTTGACCAATTAGATATTTTAATCTATTGTTCATCCATTTAGGATCATTTTTGTTTGATCTGATTTCCCTATTTGGAACATAATTTGACTGAGCAGCTAGAACTATGCCCTGGAAAGCGTCATATCGGCAACCATCACCACCTACCTGACCCTTAGTCAGGTCATTCCAGTTCAGCCCACCTAAGTCATTTTTCAGTCCCATGAAATCAGCCAAGCGGAAGTCAGGGACGGAGACTTGATTGCCATTATTAGGGGAATTCCATGATATATTAAAACTGAGTGATTTGTGATCACTTTCCCCAAGCTCATCATTAACCTCAAGATTATTAATTAGTGTTTCCCTACTGGCAAGAACCAAGTCAAGGAGGTTATTTCCCCTAGTTGGCTCTGTCACAAACTGTTTTGAAAAAACAATCCTGGATCGTATCAAGAAAGTCACCTGACTCTAAATTTCCTGTCAAATTGCTCCAGTCAATCTGTCTATAGTTGAAATCTCCCATTAGCACAACATTTTCGCCTTACGAATTTCGTCCCATAGAAGTTTACTGCACTCCCTATCAAGATTTGGGGCCCTGTAAATCACACCCAAAATTAGTTTTTCACGGCCCTCGAGAAGCTGTAACCAAACAGATTCAGTGGCTGACGCTTCTAATTTTATATCTGCCTAACACAACAATTTAAATTGTCTCTGACATACATCGCTGCTCCACCACCTTTCCTGTTGACTCTGTCAGTGTGGAATAATTTATAGCCTTGTATGTGACATTCAGAGGGCATCTCTCTATCTTTCAGATTGAGCCGGGTCTCTGTTATAGCAATTTTTACTATTTTTCCTCCCACTTGCAATTAACTTTAGCTCTCTATGTTTTTTCTTACACCCCGGGCTATTAGTATAGAAAACCTTTTAAGGGAGCAAAAGTCCCCTCGCCCCTGCGCCCCCCCCCTTTGTTTGCTAAAACCTGATCAAATTGCTTTTATTAATAACTTCAAAATGTCCTCTTTTCCCAAACCGGGGATGGAGGGCTGGGGTTTTTTGTGCCCTCATATCCTCTGTGGATGGTGTGGGTTTAAATTGTGCCCCTCATATCCTCCTGTGGATGGTATTGGCTATTTTAATTGTGCACCCCAATCCATCCTGTGGATTTAGGGGGGCTATTTATTGGGGCACCTCATTTTCCACCCCGGGGAGGTTTAATTTGGCTATTTTTTTTTAAACCTTTTATATCCCCCTTGTGGAGGGTAGTGGCTATTTTTTATTGTCCCCCTCATTTTATCCTGGGGTTTGGTAGGGGTATTTTTGGGGGTGCACCCTCAATCCATCCTGTGGAGGGTTTAGGGCCCAAATTTTATTGTCCCAACCCCCCATATCTTTTCCTGGGGTTTGGGTTTGTGGCTATTTTTTTGTACTTGGTTACCCCAGGAATTTTAATTTTCCCCAAAATAATAGCCCAAAAAAAGTTTAAACCCGAGTTATTTAAAGTGAAGAGGGGGTCAAAAACACTCCCCTGGGAGGGTCAATACACCCCCCTGGGAGGGCCCAATAAAACTCCCCTTGGGGGGTAAATTTCCGCCCCCCCCTGGGGGTCAATTTACCCCCCCGGGGGGGCAATACACTCCGCTGGGGGTAAAGGGCACCCCCTGGGGGCCCATTCCCCCAACCCCTGGGGGCCCAAAAACACCCCCCTGAGGGGTCAATACACTCCCCCTGGGGGGTAAACATACCCCTTTTTGGAAAAATCAAAACACCCCCCGGGGGTTTCAATAAAACCCCCCGGGGGGTCAAACACCCCTCGGGGGGAATCAATACACTCCCCTGGCGGTCAATAACTCCCCGGGGGGTTCATTACACCCCTTTGGGGGACCCAATACACTTCTCTGGGGGGAATTAAATAAAACCCCAACGGGTGGGTTAAACACTTTTTTGGGGGGTCAATACACCCCCCGGGGGAGTCAATACTTCCCCCCGGGGAGTAAATACACTCCCCCGGGGGAGTCAAAAACCACTCCCCTGGGGAGCCCAAAAACACCCCCTGGGGAGTCAAAAACACTCCCCGGGGGAGTAAATTTAAAAACCCCCTGGGGAGTAAATTCCCACCCCCCGGGGGAGTCAATACACTCCCTGGGGGGGAAAATACACCCCCTTTTTGGAAAAAATACACTCCCCTGGGGGCCCAATACCTCCCTTGGGGAAATACATTTCCCGGGGGAAAGTAAAAACCCCTCCCGGAGTAAATACACTCCCCTTTGGAGTCAATAAAACCTCCCCTGGGGAATCAAAAACACTTTTTTTGGGGGAGTAAATACACCCCTCGGGGAGGGCCAATACACTACTCTAGGGGTAAATACACCCCCCCTGGGAGTTTAAATACATTTCCCCTGGGAGGCCCAATACACTTCTCGGGGGGGGTTAATACTTCCCCCGGGGGTAAATACCCCCCCCTGGGGGGGGTAATAAATTTCCCCCTTGGGGTTTTTTCCCAGTCCCCGGGGATCAATACACTCCCGGAGTAAATACCCCCCCTTAGGATCAATACCCCTTCCCCTTTGGAAAGTAAAACACTCCCCGGCGCCAATTTTACTCCCCGGGGGAGTAAAATAAAACCCCATGGGGATAAATTTCACTCCCCTGGGGGGGTAAATTTAACCTCCCCTGGGGAGTCAAAAACCCCCAGGGGGATTCAATCACCCCCCTGGGGAGTCAATACACTCCCCGGGGAGTCAATCCATTCCCCGGGGGAGCAAGGGCACTCCCCTGGGGAGCAAAAACACTCCCGGGGGAGTCAAAAACTTTCCCCGGGGGGAGTAAATACACCTGGGGAGTCAATACACCCCCCTGGGATTAATACTTCCCCCGGGGGTAAATTACCCCCCCTGGGGGAGCCCAATACCCTCCCCTGGGGATCAAAAGGGTTTCCCCTTTGGAGTCAATACACTCCCCTGGGGATCAATCACCCCCCGGGGGATCAATACACTCCCCGGCGTAAATTATACCCCCCGGGGAAGTAAATTTTCACTCCCCGGGGGGAGTCAATACACTCCCCTGGGCGTCAAATTACCCCTCCCCTGGGGATTTCAATTTCACCCCCCTGGGAGTCAATACACCCCCCCGGGGGGATTTCAATCCCCCCCCGGCGTCAATTTTCCCCCGGGGGAGCCCCAAATTTTACACCCCCCTGGGGGGGTAAATTTCACCCCCATGGGGCCCCCAAAAACCTCCCCTGGGGAGCCCAATACACCCCCCTGGGGAGTCAATACACCCCCCCGGGGGACCCAAACACTCCCCGGGGGAGTCAATACACTCCCCTGGGGAGTAAATCCACCCGCGGCGTCAATATTTTCCCCTTGGGGGTCAGAACACTCCCCGGGGGAGTCAATACACCCCCCTGGTGGGGTTCAATAAAACTCCCGGGGGAAAAATTTTAATACACCCCCCGGGGGAGTCAATACACCCCCCTGGGGAGTAATACACCCCCCTGGGGATCAATACAATCCCCGGCGTAAAATTTTAACCCAGGGGGGAGCCCCAAACTTTCCCCTGGGGAGTAAATTTAACCCCCCCCTGGGGAGTCAATTACTCTCCCCTGGGGAGTCAATCCACTCCCATGGGGATAAAATACCCCCCAAGGGGGAGTAATACACCCCCCTGGGGATCAATAAACCCCTGGGGAGTCAGTACACCCCCTGGGGATCAATACACCCCCCTTGGGGGTGAAAAATTTAAAGGGTTTAATAAAGAAAATTGTTGCTGGGGTCACCTGCTTTTCTCAGCACCCCAGGTCATTTGACCTGGTGGGGGCCCCAAAGCCCCCAGGTCATTTACCGGGTTTGGGGGAAACCCAGCCCCAGGTCACTGCCCTTGGGGGGCCCCCAGCACCCAGGTCACTGCCCCGGGTGTGGGGACCCAGCAGCCAGGTCATGACCGGGGTTGTGGGCCCCGGGAAGCCAGGTCACTGCCCTGGTGGGGGGACCCAGCGGGCCCGGTCACTGCCCGGTGGGGACCCAGCAGCCAGTCATGACCGGTGTGGGACCCAGCAGCCAGGCCCAGTGACCTGGGGGGGGCCCCGGGCAGCCAGGCCATTTAAACCGGGTGTGGGCCCCAGCAGCCGGGTCAGTGACCTGGTGGGGCCCCCAAGCCCCCAGGTCAGTGCCCCTGGGGGCCGACCTCGGGAAAAAACCCTCCTTTCCAATCTTCTGACCTGGTAAAAAGGGTTAAGTTTTTAATTTTTCCGGCCTTTCTTTATATTTTTTTTTGTGTTAAACTGAAAATTAACCGGGGAGAGAGGAAGAGAGAGAGAGGGAGGGGGGAAGAGGAGGGGGAGAGATAAGAGAGAAAAAAGTAAGATAAGGGAGAGAGAGGGGAGAGAAGAGAGAGGAAAAAGAAGAGAGAAAAAGAAAACCCGCAGAGAGGGGAGAAGAGAGAAGGAGAGAGAGAGAGGGAGAGAGTGGGAGAGACGGACAGCCCGGGGGACAGGGGACAGCTCAGAGACAGAGAGAACAAGATAGCCCAAAACGGGGAAAGGACAGATAAATAGACAGGCAGACAGTAAACAGCCCAAGACGGGGGAAGAGACAGACGGGGGATGGGGCGAAATGTACAAGTTTCCCCTATGTCCCCGGGGTGGAAAGGCTTAAGGCGAGACTCGCCGGAAATTCAAAGAAAATTCCAGAAAAAGAAATTTTCCACGAATTAATTCCAATTTTTTAAATTTCCCCAAACACAAGACTCCAAGACCTTTCCCTCAAACGCCCAGCTTCCCACACACAAAACCCCCGCCACGCACCCCGACACACACACAACAACACGAAACACGCACACCACAAAACGCACACGCACGCACGCACACCCCCAAGTGTTTATTGAAAAAGTGCCTTTCACAAATCCCAAACTAACCCGGAGACTTACCACTTTGGGAAAAATGTTGCCCTTCTTTTTTCTCCTACTTTTTTAAACCCCGACGAGGAAAAAACTTTGGGGGGGTTTTCCCTTGGGACTTTTTAACCTAGGGTGAAAGGAAAGGGCGTTAGTCCCTTCCACCTGCTGTAAACTGACACCTAGCAGTAAGTAGGTACCTGGGTTTTTATCCCCTTACACCGGTGTCACTGTCCCCCTAGCAGTAATTTGGGTCCCTGGGGTTTAGAACCTTCCCAACCGGGGGTTCATTTAAACACCAAGCAAAAAATTTAGGTCCCCTGGGTTATTACAAACCCAGGAGTCCAAAGGGCCCCTTTTACCCTTTGGGGTGAAAAGGGGAAGCAAAAAAAAACACAGCAAAAAAACTTTTGCCTTACATTACCCTTTCCCACCAATTTAGAACAGCAGTATACATATGTACAGTGATAGGTATTAGTGCAACTCCACGGTAACCCAAGGCAGAATAGAACCCACTAGAGAGCCCCGTTTAAAACCGCCCCAAAGAATGGGAATGCAAGGGGCAGAAAAGGGAGTGTCCCAATAACCTTTTGCGTTTCCCAAAAAAAGTATTTTCCTTTTGGCTAGAACCGGGGGTCCCTGGTTGAACGAGGGGGCCCCCATCGTAAACCCCCTCAGCCCACCGGGTTTTCGTTTTTTTGGGGGGAAAAATCCCTGTAAATGGGGGTGTGTACATGACCAAAAAAAGGGTTAACGTACTCTTTTGAAAGCCACAGGGGTGTACGGAACAAACTGGGTTTTAATGACCTGGCTTTACGGGGGCCTCCGGGGCTTACAACCCATCCCGGTTAATAAACCAAAAAAAATTTCCCTTCTCGGGTCCATAAAATAAAAGAGGTTTTACTTCAAATTCTTTTTTTGTACAGCCCAAACCAACGGTGTGGGGGGGGGGGTCAGAAGATTAAAACAGGCACACAATGGGTCCAAGGACTGAAATTTAAAACATTAAAGAGGTACTTTAAATTCCCAAAAACTTTTACCTAGGCACTATGGAGGTACACAATGGGGCCAAGAACTTACATAAACATTACAGAAGTACATAAAGGGTCCCGAAAATGTACCCAAGCACTAGGAGGTACAAAATGGGTCCCGGGACTGGGTCACAAAGTTCTGGAAACGAATAAAATTATAGTGGTAATTAACTATTTATATAAATTTTTAGGGTGGTCACAAATTTTTAATGAGTTATTCATTTCAACAAAAAATTTTGGGGGCACAAACCCACCCCACACACACCCCACACACACCACACACAAAACAACCCCACACCCAACCCACACACACACAACACACACCAACACACCCCCACACAAAAGAAAAACATGATAAACACGCTAAAAGTTCTTAAGAACCGTCGAAGACCCGCAACTGAGAGAAAAAAGATCGTGCAAAAACCTAAAGGGAAGGGGATGGAAAAAAGAGACACATTTGCAACAAATTTTGGGAAATCTTTTATTAGGGAAACCCTTTCCCCAGCCAGTGGTTTTTTTCAGTCCAAAAGGGAGGGGAAAAAGGTGGGAAAATGGGGAAAAAATTTAAGATAATCCGCCCTCAACCTGAAGTCGATGGTTGCGGTTTATTATCTCCCCTTCTTTTCTCTCTCTCTCCCCTCTCTCTCCTCCAGCAGTAACAAATAAAAAGAAAAAAAGTTTTTTTAATTAGGTTTTTTTAAGTTACAGCGATTGTCTAGTTTGTTTTTGTTCCCGGGGCGCCCTGAAAAAAATCACCAGCTTAACAAACCAAATTTTAACGATCTTTTAAAATTTTACATAAACTAGAAAATAATTGTATAATTTAGGGGAGGTTGATGGTTGGGGGTGGAAAAGGTTGGGGTGAGAGGGGGGGTGAGAGGTGGGGGAGAGGGTTTGGGGGAGAGGTTGGGGTGAGAGGTTTGGGGGGAGGACACAGAGGGGGGGAAGGGGAGGTTTAGATAGAGGTGACCCTTTAAAATTTTGTTTGGGTTAATCATTTTGGTCTGTCAGGGGCTGTTTAAGGGGACTCGTAAACCCCGTCGAAAGACTGTCTTGTGTCTGGGCAGGGCTGTCAGAAGTACTTGGGAACCAAGCCTAAGCCTGTCCCGTTTGTTGGGCAGAAAATGTTCCCGAAGTTTCTTGTAACCAAGGCCCCAAGCCTGTCTGTTTTGTCTGTAGATGTCAGAAAGTCCCTTTTAACCAAGCCTAAGCCCGTCCCGTGTGTCCCCGTCAGGGCGTCAGAAGTACTTTTAACCAAGCCTTTTAAACCCGTCTGTGTTCTGTCAGACTGTCAAAAAATACTTTTTAAACCCAAGCCAAGCCTGGGCCCGGTGTCCCGTCAGACTGTCAGAAGTACTTGTAACCAAGCCCAAAATTTTCTGTGTGCTGTCAGGGCGGGCAGAATACTTTTTAAAACCCAAGCCTTGAGTCTGTGGGGCTGTTTAGACTGTCAGAAGTACTTTAACCAAGCCCAAGACTGTTTGGGGTCTTCGACTGTTTAAAGTTTTCTTGTTAAAACCCAAACCAAAAACGGGCTGTGTGTCTGTTCAGACTGTCAGAAGTTTCTTGGGAACCAAGGCCCCAAAAATGGGCTGTGTGTCCCGTCAGAAATGTCAGAAGTAAAATTGTAAAACCAAAGGGTAACCTTTGGGGCCGGTGTTGTCAGATGTCAGAAAATACTTGTAACCAAAACCCAAGCCCGCTGTGTGTCTGGGCAGACTGTCCGAAGTTTCTTGTAACCAAATAAGCCGCTGGGGTGTCTGTCAGACTGTCAGAAGTCCCTTTTAACCAAACCAAGCCGTCTGTTTTGTCTGTCAGACGTCAAATTTCTTTTTAACCAAACCCAAGCCCGTTGTGTGTCTGTCCCGACCCGTCAGAAAATTTCTTGTAAAACCCAAACCCCAAGGGCCCGGGCTAAATACAGTAACGTTTCATACTGGAAGGTGCTCATATGAGTTTTAACTAACTGGGGCCCCCCTTGAGCCAAAATGTCCTGAGCACTTACTCCCCAGTTTGAACATTTGAAAACTTGCCCGGCCAACTTTACAAAACACTAAAGTTTCTTTAACCAGGAAAAGGGAAACAACATAGAAAAACCCAAGGGGTGAATCGCCAACGACCTTGGCTTAGTGAAGAGGCCGGGGGTAGGGGCCGGGAAACGACCCCTGCAAAAACCCAAATAGGGGAAAAACAAAGAATCATGAATCACTCAACCCCATATACCCAAAAATCTAAAAACACTTTGAAAAAATAAACTCATTTAGAGGGGGGTTGAACCTGGCGAAAGGGAGTGCTCAGTAGCAGGGCCCTGCGTATCCACTGTCCATTTTGGCTTAGGGACAAGTTGTCCCAAATAAACCTGGAAGCATGACTCAAAAAATCGTAATGAACGATTGCAAACCAAAAACCCTACCCCCGCCGGGACTGAACCCCGGTTTAAGTGGGCTCAAAACCCGCCCCCCTCGCGTTTGTCACTAGACCCGCTGGTTAGTGGTAAAAGCGACGGGGGTGGAGTTTTGAGACTCTATGACCGCGGGTTCAATCCCGGGGGGGGTATGGTTTTAAACCGGAAGGATAAATTTATTTTTTTGAGTAAAAATTGGGTGGGGGGAAGGAGGGGTTTGGGGGTCCCTCCTTGGACGGGGTTGGAGGAGAGGGGGGGGGGGGGGGTTTAAAAGGGGGTTTTGGGTGCTAGGTGCCCAACATCCAGCGGCTTTTGCTTTTTAAAAGGGGTGGGGGGGCAAGTAACGTTTGACGGGGAAAATTTTTAGGAAGGGGGAACATTTTTTGAAGGGAATCTGTTAGCTGGGGGGGTTTGGGGGGTATTGTGCCTGCACTCTGAAGGGGAGTGGGGGAAGTTTTCAGTCCCCGGAAGGGGGGGAGTTTAGTGCCTGCACTTGATGAAGAGTTGGGGGATTTTTCCCGTTTGGAGGAGGGGGCGTATAGGGGCCCCGCAAATCTGAATTTTGGGGGTTGGGGAGGTTTTCAGTCCTGGAGGTGGAGAGTATTTGTGGGCTGCACTCTGATGGAAGAATGGGGCATGTTTCAATTTCGGAGGGGGAGGGTATAGTGTCGCACTCTGATGGAAGAATGGGGCATGGTTTCAATTTTTGGAGGAGGGGGGGTATAGTGCCTTTCACCCTTTGGAAGAGTTTGGGGATTTTTTAAAAGTCCTGGAAAAGGTTGGGGAGTATAGTGGGCCCCACCCCTTGAGGGGGGATGGGGCATGTTACCAAATTTTGGAGGTGGAAATATAGTGTCGCACTTGATGGAAGAATGGGGCATTTTTCCCGTCCCGGAGGGTTTGGGGGGTACAGTGCCTGCCCTCTGATGGAGGGGTGGGGGATGGGACAGTCCCCGGGGGTGGGAGTATAGTGCCTTTCCCTCGGGTGGGGGAAATGGGGCATGTTCCCGTTCGGAGGTTTGGGGGGTTAATTTTTGTGCCTGCCTCGAGGGGAAATTTTTGGGGGATGTTACAGTCCTGGATTTTGGGGAAATTAGTGCCCGCACTCTGAAGGAGGAGTGGGGGATGTTACAGTTTTGGAGGGGGGGAGTATATGCCCGCACTCTGATGGAAGAGTGGGGGGAGGGTTTCAGTCCCGGAGGGGGGGAGTATAGTGCCCCGGGACTCCTTTATGGAGGAGTGGGGCATGGCGTCCTGGCGGTGGGGGGGTAAATAGTGCCTGAAATTTGATGGAAATGGGGGGCATGTTACGCCCGGAGGTGGGGGTTTTAAAAATGCCTGCCCCTTTGAAAGGAAAGGGGTGGGGGATGTTACAGTCCCGGAGGTGGGGAGTATATTTCCTGCACCTGAAGAAGAGGGGGGCATGTTACAGTCCTGGAGGTGGGGAGTATAGTGCCTGCCCTCTGATGGAGGAGTGGGGCCCTGGTACAGTCCCCGGAAAGGGGGGGAGTATTTGTGGCCCCGGGACTCTGATGGGGATGGGGGGGCCTGTTTCAGGGCCCCGGAAGGGGGGGGGTATAGTAATACTATATATTTTAAAAATTTTTTTTAAAAATAAATATATTTTTATATATATTTTATATATTTTTAATATTTATATTTAGAAATAATAAAAATATGGACCACAAAAAAACAACATTTAAGAGGGGAAAAAATGAATCAATTTATCACAGGGAACAAGGGGAAGTTTGAGGGAGAAAGTTACCCCGGCAACCCTCCAAAGGGGTAGCATCTGTGACGTCACGCAGTTTTAGGCCCACTTACCCCAGGAGGGCGAGAGGGGGGGAGGCGAGGGGGGGGAAAAATATAAGGGGGGGGGGAGGGGAAAAAAAAAAAGAGGGGGAAAAAGGGGGGGGAAAAAGGGGGAAGAGGGAGAGCAGGAGAGGGGTGAAACGATGGGGAAAAAGGGGAAGAAAAGAGAAAGAGAGGGGGGATTTTGGGGGGAAAAAAGGAAAAGGGGAGGAACAGGGTTTGGGGGTTGGGGGGGGGAGGGGAGAGGGGGGGGAGGGGAAAGGGGGGGGGAAGGGGCTGGGGTTTTAATTTTGGGTTTATGTTTACATTTCAAACTGCAAGGTAATTTTGGGGACCATACCTTTTGTGTGGCGGGGTTTTGTGTGTGTGTGTGTGTGTGTGGGGGTGTTTGTTTTGTGTGTGTGGGTTGTGTGTGTGTTTTTGGTGAGAGAGGAGTGTGTGCTTTCGAAATATCCTTCCAATTTTATTTACAAAACCCTTCTTTCTCCCCTTCCTTTTATATTTTTCCCCTCCCTTTCCCCCTCCCTTCATATCCCACACCCCGTAGATTGATTTAATTTTTCAAAGACTCATTTGCCCTTCTCTTTCCCGGGCCCCGGCAAACCTACGATACCTCGGAATTCCCCCCACCTCCTCGGGGGAAAAAGGGCCAATCACTTCCCTTTCCGTCCCTTGCAAGGTCTACTTTTTATTGGGTTTACCCTTTCCCCCCCGAGGGGGCCAAGGGAGGGCGGGCCCTGATGCATCTCACTTTTCTTTGAAGGGAAAATAAATTGGTTTTTTTTTTTCTTTTCTGCCCATTACCAAAAATCACCACTGCTCGTTTTTTTTCCACTACCCTTATTTGTTTTTTTTTTCTTTCAAACCCCTACACCACCCAAATACTCGTTTTCTTTTGCCCCTATCATCCCCCACTGGGTCCTTTTCTTTTCCCCCTACCACCCCCCACTGCCCCGTTTTTTTTTTCACCATACCACCACCACTGTGTTTTTTTTTCCCCACTTTCCAAACCCCCACTGCCGTTTTTTTTCCCCACTTCCACCCCCCCAAATGCTCGGTTTTTCCTTTTACCACTAAACCCCACCACTGCTCGTTTTTCTTTCCCCCCACTACCCCACCCCCTGCTCGTTTTCTTTCCCCCCCTACCCCGACCCCCCTGCTCGTTTTCTTTTCACCACTACCAACCCCCCCACTTTTTCCCCGTTTTCTTTCCCCCCCAAACACCACCATGCCGTTTTTTTTTCCCCCCACCCCGGGCCCCTGCTTTGTTTTCTTTCACCATACCCACCACCACTGTCGTTTTTTTTTCCCCCTTTCCACCACCACTGCTCGTTTTCTTTCCCCCCACCACCAATACTGCTCGTTTTCTTCCCCACTACCCCCCACCACTGCTCGTTTTTTTTTCCCCACTCCACCACCACTGCTTTGTTTTCTTTCCCCACTACCCCCACCACTGGCCCTTTTCTTTCCCCCTTTCCCCAAAAACCCTGCTCGTTTTCTTTTCCCCCCTAGCACCCCCACTTCCCCGTTTTCTTTTCCCCCCTACCACGACCCACTTTCTCGTTTTTTTTCCCCCCTACCCACCACCACTGCTCGTTTTCTTTCCCACCAAACCCCCAATACTGCTCGTTTTCTTCCCCCCTACCACCACCACTTTTTTCCCCCGTTTTTTTCCCCAAATTCCCCCCCCCGGGTCGTTTTCTTTCCCCATACCACCACCATGGGTCGTTTTCTTTCCCCATACCACCACCAAAATGCTCGTTTTCTTTCCCACTACCACCCAAAAACTGCTCGTTTTTTTTTCCCCACTAGCACCCCCACTTTCCCCGTTTTCTTTCCCCCCCTAAACCCCCAATACTGCCCTTTTCTTTTCCCCCCTACCCACCAAATCCCTCGTTTTTTTCCCCACTACCACGACCACTGCTGTTTTCTTTCCCCCCATTTCACCCCCA
>NW_026468156.1:0-13293 GCF_026875155.1 Cherax quadricarinatus | reverse complement strand
AAAAAAAAACCCCCCCCCCCCCCCGGCCCGTGACGTAGTCGTCGTACAACCCTTCTATCACTTGAAAATTCTTCACCGTGATTTTTATAACCGTATATGCTCATGCATCCCGCGTCCTCAATGTCACTTATGATAGAATACACTTCACTTATATTGGAATACACTTCACATTCGGTGTTACACTTTATATGTATAATGTCACACAACTGTTGTGACGTCACTGTTTCAGCAGGCCTACTGCCACCTTCCCTTGTTATATATTATATTTTTCCTTTCTACTTTTGCTTATTAACTTTTTCACTCTCACTGTATGGTGCCCCACATTTCACTTGTTATCCAATCTCTCGAAATTCTTGAACACCCGCTTCCACACTCACTTGAATCTTTGTATATTTGAATCTGTGTAGCAACAGAAGCCTACTAGCCACTAACGGTTTGACACTTTGAAATATTAAAGATTTCAGGCTTCCTCTCGACTTTTTTTTAACTAATAACTCTGGTTATCACTCGTAGGATTGTTCACTGACGTTGTCACTACCACTTATTACTGCTAGCAGTTACTGCACGACTTAAAAACCACTAAAGTTCTCGGAGCCTTGTGACCCATGTCTGCTGACTGACTGTGTGTGTGTGTGTGTGTGTGTGTGTGCATGCAAGAGACAGGATGAGAGTGGTAGAGAGACAGGAAGAGAGGTGGAGAGAAAGAGGAGTAGAGGATGAGAGAGACGGAGAGTTAGAGGGAAAGAGGGGCAGAGGAAGAGAGAGGTGGCAAGAAAGAGGGGTAGAGGAAGAGAGAGAGGTGGAGAAAAAGAGGGATAAAGGATGTGGGAGTGGGGAGTGGAGGTGGAGAGAGAGGGAGAGGTGGAGAGAAAGAGGGGTAGTGCAACATGGGTTCGAATCCTTGGCTAGCGCAGTGTTGTTATTGATCGATACCACTCGTCCGTGGTTACAATAATATATAAATGCTGCTCGTGAGGCTAGTACACCAAACAGGGATGAGAATGAAATTAGCTTAGAAAACTCCCACCACCTCGTATGCCCTCGGATGGCGGCCCAACAGCTAGCTCTGCTGGCTGCGCCATTCTTATAGGGTTGGGTGGTCCTGTGGTTTAAAGTGTCATGTGGTTCTCGCTTACCATGAGGCAGGCCAGTACAACATGGGTTCGAATCCTTGGCTAGCGCAGTGTTACTGATATATATATATATATATATATATATATATTATATATATATATATATATATATATATATATATATATATATATATGTCGTGCCGAATATGTAAAACTGGTCAATTAGCAAGAACCATTTAAAATTAAGTCCTTTCTGAAATTTTCTCTTATACGTTTAAAGATATATTTTTTCATTAATGTTAATGTAAAAATTTTTAATTTTGCACCATAAGAATCTTAGAAAACTTACCTAACCTTATTATAACAAGAGCAATTTATTTTAGCCTAACCAACAAAATATATTTTAAATACGTTTACAGTAATTTAGTACTAAACAAACACAATCAAATAATTTTTTTCGTTAGGTTCAGAATGATTTTAGCGAAATTATTGCATACACAAATTTTCACTTGTCCTGTATGGCAAGATGAGCGTTGCTAATTAAGCCAAGATGGCAAGTTCTGCCTATTCGGCACGACATTATATATATATATATATATAATATATATATATATATATATTATATATATATATATATATATATATATATATATATATATTATATATAAAATGTTGTTTTCTTCAGCAACTTGTAGTTCGTGATGGTCACACTGGAGCAGCATTTAGAACCTAATGTTCCTGTACAAATAATCCTGGAAAATAAGGTTCGTTACATCCCCCAACTGAATGAACTTCTGGAAAATCTTTCTGGAAGAAAGTGCCGTGCTCAGTTTCTTGTCAAGCACCAGTTTGAGCACAGCCACTATGGTACCTCTGATAGCATCCTTCAGTGCCTGACCAAAGCAACAGGAAATTCAGGGTTAGAATAATTGCCTTTACTCTTGTTAGTAATGTTATTACCTGCATGCTACCATTAAAAATATTCACTGATTTTAATTTCCGAAAGGTGTAAAGTACTGTAATTTCAGATGCACAGTGTCACACTTCACAGGGAATTTGCAGTCTAGCAGTGATTCCCGACACCATAACATTCCTACGTCTCACTCTAGTTAACAATGAACATGCTGAGGTTATTTGCAATGAGTTGGTCACGAAGCAAAAACTTGATTATCTGGGTAAGTATTATGGACACTGCCAACGAGTACATTAAATACGTTGATAATCTATATATTTTTTAATTATTATTATTACGTTCTTATTCCATGTATGAATACAAGACAAAGGAGTCACCTTCATGAATCTGTAGATTTAATCAAATAACTAAGCAGGAAATTTCTTTGGACTGTAGTTGTTGATTTGGAACAAAAAAATTTCAATCAAAATTCTCATCACCGAGGCTTCTCTAGTCACTTCTGCGACTGTATTGCCCAAAACCAGCTCTTTACTTTGGCTATCCTACATATAATTTTATCATACTTGAATTCATTCCTGAAAACCCTCTTAGATGTTTTCTTGCTTTATAACAAACTTACTGCTCAGTGGTAGTGGAATATTTACAGATTTATTTACTTGGTTATGTATACAGAAACCCAAATCGGCGTTCAGGGCATACAATGCTCCATCAAGCTACAGCTCACCTCCTCAGTGTCCTGTGCCTCCAGCGACGGACTCCACAAGAAAACTTTAAAGTTATAACCAGGCAAGTACGTGTGTCTACTTCACACGTACTTGCCTAGCCGATTATTCTCACAGATTTGGCCGCCACATCTGATTTACGATGCCTTCAATGCCTTCCACTTCCTTCCCCCTTACCACTCCTCCTCTACCGCCAACACCTGCCTCTACTCCGTCTACTCCTGCATCTAAGGCCTACCCTGCCTCTACCTCTTCCAAACCCAATTCTTTCTCGCTTAACCTCAAATACTCTAATTCTGATCTTGCCACTATCTGTCCTGGAAATTTATTGTACCAGATCACTGGCACACCTCAGCTGAAAATCTTCAAAACCAACTCAGGCTTCAAACTCCTTCTTGACAGACATTCTTACGAAACGTACACCTCAACCGAGACCAGACAAAAACTTCTCTATGCAGGCTTCACTATTATTTGGACTCCTGAGCACCGCACCAAATGCAAAGTGATCGAAAAACACGTAGACTATTCTCTCCTGACTGCCTGTGACACAGACAAAGAAGACTTAATCAAAGACATTAGTACTAAGAACAAAGTCTCTGTTGACGATATTTACAGACCTGAAAACTCGACCATCCTCAAAATACGCTGTTCTACTCCTTCTGACGCCTCTACACTCATCAATCAAGGAATCCTTGCCAAGACCATCCGCATTCCTCCAAACACTCTCTTCACTCCAAACTTTCACCCCATCACACAATGTCTGAAATGCTACAAATTCTGCCACGACAAAATCTCATGCACATCCACACAAATCTGCTCCAGATGTTCAGCAACTGGCCACTTCTGGAACACTTGCAACCTCCCCCTTAAATGTTCTAACTGCGGCGGGTCACACACTGCAGTTGCAAATTCCTGCCCTTCTAGAAAAGACATTCTCTCCTCCCTCAGAGCAAGCCAACCTCCCTCCCTCCCCAACCCCTTCCCTGCACCCCCCCTACCATATCTTCCTCCCCTACCCCCAATGCCTGGGTTACTCCACGCACTTAGTCTACCTCTCCTCTACACACATCAAACACCAACACACAGACTACAAGCACTTCTACACCTACACCCACACTAGACTACAAAACTAACTGCTGCCCACTCTGCGATGGTAATCTCTCAAGCTTACCAATCAGACTACTCACATGTCCTTAACCTAATCTTGTCTGCTAACAATCTTTCCTCTTTAATTATCCCTCCTTCCTGCTTCTCTTCTAAGCCCCCTACAACCTTTACCTCCTCCCTCTCTCCCACCCCCCACTTCCTACACCCACCAGCTCTCCTCCTCCCCTACCCCTCTTCACTACTTCTACCCCTCCCACTAACACCCCTACTGCTGCTGCTACGACCACCCCTCCCCCACCTCCTTACCCACTTCCTCATCCCCAATCAAAGCTTCCACTTCCTCATCCCTTACCATAGCTTTTACTTCCTCATCCCCTACCAAAGCTTCCACTTCCTCTGCATCTACCTTCGCTCACTCCACCACAACCAAAACTTCATCCAGGTCCAACTCCACCTCCTCCAGACAAAATCCACTCAAACCTAAACCTGCCCTGACATGGGTGAAATTCCACAGTCACTTAAAACGATGGATATAGCCCCACTCCATAAAGGTGGCAGAAAGCATTAGCTAAGAACTATAGACCAATAGCTCTGAAGTCCCACATCATAAAAATCTTTGAAAGAGTGCTAAGAAGCAGGATTGCAAATCACCTGGATTCCCAAAATCTGCACAATCCAAAGCAACATGGGTTCAGGGCAGGTCGCTCCTGCCTCTCACAACTACTGGATCACTATGATATGGCGTTGGATGCACTGGAAGAAAATCAGAATGCAGATGTAATATACGCAGACTTTGCAAAAGCATTTGACAAATGCGATCATGGCGTAGTAGCCCATAAAATACGTGCTAAAGGAATAACTGGGAAAGTGGGGAGATGGATCTTCAACTTCCTAACAAATCGAACACAAAGAGTACTGGTCAACAGAGTTAAATCGGAGGCTGCCATAGTGAAGAGCTCTGTTCCACAAGGCACAGTACTCGCCCCCATCTTATTCCTTATCCTCATATCAGACATAGACAGATGTAATCCACAGTACCGTGTCATCCTCTGCAGACGATACTAGGATCTGCATGAGGCTGTCATCTGCTGAGGACGCGGTTAACCTCCAAGAAGATATAAACAAAGTTTTCCAGTGGGCAACGGTAAGCAATATGATGTTCAATGAGGACAAATTCCAACTACTCCGTTATGGAAAACTGGAGGAGATAATAACTAGAACAGAGTATACTACAGACTCTGGCCATACAATAGAGCGGAAAAAATAATGTAAGGGACCTGGGAGTAGTAATGTCTGAAGATCTCACTTTCAAGGGTCACAATAGTGCCACGATCGCAAGTGCAAAGAAAATGATAGGATGGATAATGAGAACGTTCAAAACGAGAGATGCCAAGCCAATGATGATCCTTATCAAATCACTTGTTCTCTCTAGGCTGGAATACTGCTGTACATTAACATCTCCATTCAAAGCAGGTGAAATCGCAGACCTAGAGAGTGTACAGAGATCCTTTACTGCACGTATAAGTTCTGTCAAGCACCTTAACTACTGGGAACGCTTGGAAGCACTTGACTTGTACTCGTTGGAACGCAGGAGGGAGAGATATATCATAATCTACACTTAAGATAAGATAAGATAAGATTTCGTTCGGATTTTTAACCCCGGAGGGTTAGCCACCCAGGATAACCCAAGAAAGTCAGTGCGTCATCGAGGACTGTCTAACTTATTTCCATTGGGGTCCTTAATCTTGTCCCCCAGGATGCGACCCACACCAGTCGACTAACACCCAGGTACCTATTTGCTGCTAGGTGAACAGGACAACAGGTGTAAGGAAACGTGTCGAATGTTTCCACCCGCCGGGAATCGAACCCGGGCCCTCCGTGTGTGAAGCGGGAGCTTTAACCACCAGGCCACCGGGCCACCGGGCCACTTGGAAAATCTTGGAAGGAATGGTCCCAAATCTGCACACAGAAATCACTCCCTGCGAAAGTAAAAGACTGGGCAGCGATGCAAAATGCCCCCAATAAAAAGTAGGGGCACCACTGGTACACTAAGGGAAAACACCATAAGTGTCCAGGGCCCAAGACTGTTCAACAGCCTCCCATCAAGCATTAGGAGAATTGCCAATAAACCCCTGGCTGCCTTCAAGAGAGAGCTGGACAGATACCTAAAGTCAGTGCCGGATCAGCCGGGCTGTGGCTCGTACGTTGGACTGCGTGCGGCCAGCAGTAACAGCCTAGTTGATCAGGCCCTGATCCATCGGGAGGCCTGGTCATGGATCGGGCCGCGGGGACGTTGATCCCCGGAATAACCTCCAGGTAACCAGGTATGCCCCAACTTTCGACAGACAGACCAAAGAACATAAAAACAAATCCATCTCTTCCTCCCCCTCCAGGAAACGGGTCCGTAACACCTACAAACACACATTCACTGATGGCACCACTATCACGGGCTTTAATCCAAACTCCTTCCCCGACATTAACTTTGCTATGACGAAACCATTAAATCATGTTTAAAGTGATTCAGTTCAACGTACGGTCTTACTTCACAATTAGACACTTACTGGCCGAGCTCCTTGAAGCAGAGAGACCAGATATTGTTTTGCTAAACAGTACCTGCCTCAAAGCCCCTCAACGTATCCGCCATTATGGTTATACTGCACTACAGTCCCCCTATGATCCCCATGATGGGGTTGCCATCCTTGTCAAATCCAACATAAAACACGAATTTCTCCCAATCCCTTTTATTCACCAACACTGTCTTGCAGTCAGAATACACACGCACCTTGGCCCCTTTATCTTTTTCACCACCTATGCTCGCCCAAGCACTATTCTCAACATACATGACCTTTCCTTAGTCTTCAACTACACCAACACACCAAAATACCTACTAGCTGACATGAATGCCAAATACACTGCCTTTCATCACACCAGTAACAACCAACTTGGTCACCAATTACTAAACTTCACAAGCCATAAACACCTAATTCATCTCGGCCCAGACTTCAACACCTTCTACAACCACATGGGCCAAGGCAAACCAGACATCATTCTGGCAAACCGAGCCAGCTCTCTATTTAAACACTACATCTCACCTGGCCCTATTACAGGCTCTGATCACATCCCAGTCATCTTACACATCTCCTCCAACCCTATCCTCACCCCAGCCACACCTTCCTTCTCCTACATGGACCTACAAGAACGCTGACTGGGATGCTTTCAAACAACACATAGACAGTACTAACCTCACCTATGACTACAACAACAAACCTATCTCTGACATCGATACTCAATTTGATCTCATCCAGGACACCATTACACAAGCAGCCAACATCGCAATACCAATGAAAACTCACACCACTCGCTATTCCTTTAAACCCTCAATCAGAACAAGAAGACTAATTATCTGCTACCACAACAGCTTCCTCTAACAACACACATAGATTTAATCAAGTCCAATTAGATCTCACTTACCTTAGAAACAACATTCTACACAGCCTAGACCAAGACCACAACAATCACTGGTCACAACTCGTACAACAAGTGGACAAACAGCGTATTAAAAACACTAAAGCCTTCTGGAACTTTATAAAAAAAAATTCAGAGGCACCACTCCCACCAACAAATTCAAACACATCACCCACAACAACACACACATCTCAGACCCGCAGGCTGCTACTAACATCTTCAAACACATCTGGGAGTACATCTTCCACCCTCACCCACCCCACCCTAACGTTATTCAACACATTCAGAACATAGAACACTGCACACACACAAGAATAACAAAAAAAGGCACAATACCGTGACTGGAACGATACACAAATAACCCGCACATAAAAGAGAGAAGTTTACGTCCGACTTGGACCATTTACAAAGTCACACTAACCAGAAGCGGAGCAGGACGGCCAGATAGCCACATCCATCTGGACTCTCTTACCTCCTCCCAAGAACTCGACACTCCTTTCACCAACACACACATTAAAACTCTCCTCAGACACCTTCCTCTCAAGGCTCCTGGTGCCTCTGGACCAAACCATATTATCCTAAAACACCTTCCTGACTATCATTACTGCCTACACAAACCTCCTCAATGCCTCCCTTGCCTCTGGATACTTCCCTTCCCTCTTCAAAGCTGCTACTGCTATCCTCCTTCCTAAACCCAAAAAAGACCACTATGACCCTAGAAACTATCGCCCTATCAGCCTCCTCGAAACTTTAGAAAAACTCTTTGAAAAACTCATCAACCATTGCCTTCGCAGATTCCTGAAACACAACTCTCTACTTTCTGATGGCCAGTTTGGCTTCAGAACACACAGATCCACACAGGATACCATTAACATCATTCTCAACTACATCCACATCAACACAAAACAAAGAAACAAGACAGCCCTGGTTGCAAAAGACGTTGAAAATGCTTTTGACACTGGCACGAAGGGCTCAAGTACAAACTCTGCACTAACTTCAACCTGCCTCTCACTACTTGTAAACTCCTCTGCAACTTCCTAGACGGCCGCACTAAGTGAATCAAATTCCAAGGCTATTGCTCTGACTACTTCACACTAAATGCTGGAGTACCCCAGGGATTTGTCCTCTCCCATACCCTCTACATTTTATACACTAATGACATTCCAACACCTGTATACCACAACTCCTTCACACTAGCCTATGCAGACGACATTAGACAACTTATCACTCATGCCAATATAGATACACACACACACAAAACACAAAATGAGGTCGACAGGATAGCCATCTGGGAACAAAAATGGAGGATCAGAACCAATGCAGCTAAATCCAGCATTACATATTTTAACTACAGGAAACGTGATCCTCCATTACCTGTCGAGCTCAGAACAGCTAACACCCGCACTTACATCCCCATCACACAATCTGTCACTGTCCTTGGCGTTAATCTTGACTACCTTCTTCGCTTACACGGACACATTCAGTCAAGGCATGCAATAGCTAATAAGGCCCTTGCGGGCCTCTGCAAGTTGAAACATGCCTCCCAACGCACCAAATTACGCCTTTACAAATCCCTAATACGTCCTCTGATAACTTACTCTCCTCTAGCCCTCTCTCTTGCAGCTAAAACTTAAAATGCAGCATGTCCAGAACAAGGCGCTGCGCTGGGTGCTTGATGTCAGATGGGAGGACCTCGCCACAAGCGAGTCTCTCCATGCCCAATTAGACATCCCTGCGCTGAATCTGTACTGGAAGACGCCCAGTGACAGACAGAGAGACAAACTTGAGACACGACATGACTACTGGACCTCTCTCCTTGACGAAGACATTCGCAGACCCACAAACCAACACAACCTTTTCTACTCCTTGTATGATCCTGCTCCTAACCCTATTTACAAATAACCTTGGATTCTCTGACAGGTACCTTCTCTGACAGGTACCATTCTCTGACCCACGTTCGCCTTAGCTTTAGGGTTAAGACATGGCTCAATTCTACTCTCCTCTCTAGCGCTAATCTTCGCCCGTCCGTCCTCCCCGCTCACCCCACCGGAGTCCCAACAGAAGAGCCTGAATTTCTCTTCTCATTACCTGTCCCACGATCGCCTTCGCTGCTGGGTTAATTAATTAAGCCCTGGCTCTATTTCTACGACTAAGAACACTCCTCTCCAGCACTATTCTTCGTCTGTCCCGTCTTCCCCGCTCATCCCATTTGGGATCTTACCTGAACTTTCGTTCGTTCGTTCGTACTTCAACTCCATATTGTTTCAGACTATGGAACGATACTCTTCTCCAGACTGAGGGACTAACCACCTCAAAACTTCAATGGTGATGGACTGATTACATCGTCTTCACGTCTCTTCTATCAACTTTTCTGTATTCGACTGAAGAAGCCTACTGTGTAGGTGAAATGTTTCGAAATAAAGATACCTAACTGTTGCATATGTGTGTTACCTAAACAACCTGTCGGTATTTTATACCATTTTAATATCCATCAGCTGGTTAGGCTAAGCAACAGCCACTGGCTAGGCTATGCATCACCAGTTGGTTAGGCTAGGCATCACCAGCTGGTTAGGTTAGGCATTCCAGCTGGCTAGGATATGCATCGCCAATTGGCTAGGCTATACGTAATCTATCTAAAATATTATAGATATACCGTATGTGTAAATTTCTTCAGGTGTGCACGTGATGGAAGGAGTGTCATCCGATGGTTTAATAAAAACTGCCAATAGTGAATCACGAGAATTTGGAGTGTTGCACTCTGTGGTTGTCTGACGTTAGGGATGACCAGGTGGACAAGGCTTGTGGAGTGATCCGTGCACTCCAGCCATCACAAGCGTAAGTAATGTAAATTTACAAGTAATCCTAGAACGCTATTGTGTGGTGGTGGTGCGTTGTTTTCAATAACGTGGTGGCAGTGGTGTTTTTTGGTGTGATGTCGGTCCAGGATAGACCGACATCACACCAGAACTTCCATCCTGGAAGGTGGGATGTGCATTCACTTCTTTTCCTGCCATTTTCAGACACCAACTTTTCCCCTACCTCTATGGGTTCATGAAAGGTAAAAGTGTGCAGAACTGTATTCCCACCTTTTTCACTGAACACTTGGGCCACTTGCCTTGATTCCTCCTCTTCCCCTCCTTCCCATCCTTTTCCAGTTATTTCCATCCTTCTTATCCTTCTTCCTTCCTATCTTACGACAGCTCTCGTCGTCTTCGATTCGATTCGATTCACTGTACACACCTCTACTAGTTTTACCACATTTCTTGATCTAAAATCTGCATTTGATATCGCGAACAGAACCGTTATACTACATGAACTAGCCAAAATGAATATTGGTGGTAGCTTACTCTGATGGATAATAGGACACCTGTCAAACAGAGTATCCTCTGTCCTCTGCCAAGGCTTTAGAAGCGAGTCTAAAGAAATGTCTTTAGGTACACCGCAGGGAGGAGTTATGTGCCATGCTATTTAATATTCTGATTAATGCTCTCCTAAATGCTCTACCTGCCTCACCTAAACATATAGCTATAAGCTATGCTGATGACATCATGATCCACACAACAGGGCATAAGAAGATGAGTACCATTCTTAATGAAGTTCAAGCAATTTGTAATCGACTAGGCCTCGTAATATCTTCCACTAAAACAAAGATATTAACAAGCAAACGACATCCCCCACCCATCTATTTGCAGGGTGAAAACATTAGCAACGTTAAAACTTACAGATATCTTGGTGTAGATGTACCCTTTAACAAATCCACTATACCACAACTAAATAAGAAATGCAAAGATAGGCTAAATGCTCTCAAAACTGTTGCTGGCTACAACCCCAACCATGGTGCTAATGTGAGAATCGTGAGAATGATGTACTTAGTCTATGTTAGGCCCTTAATTGATTATGCTGCTCCCATGTTGATATTAGCTAGAGAAAGTTCTCTCCGACCCTTGGAGTTAATTATTCTTTGCTGTCCCAAATCTACAAAGGTTCTTAATATGAGGAAGGAGCTTGGTATTTCTAGTATCAGTAATAGGATTGTTGAGATTAACACTTCATTCGGTATTAGAATGTTAAGAAATGAACCAGACACTGTCACAATGAATCTTACTAAGTGTCTCGAAGTAGATACACACAGATCTAAATGGATTGTGAAAACGTGCAATTGCATTAAGTTTTATAACCTGCATGAAGTGTATCACTGTAGACAACAAGAGCACTTTACCCCTCCATGTAAGATGTGTTCATTTAACATCACATACCTGCAAGTCCCTCCCAAGAAGCTCATTGCTAGTAATCCCTTCCTTAAATCACTTGTTAAAGCAACTGTTCAAGAAGAAATTTCTCTCCTAGCTGGTAGTAATAAGTTATCACAAGTTATATACACTGATGGATCTAAACAGGAGTCTTCTGGCAGGGCTGCATCTACTCTTGTTGCCACCTCCCTAGTTAAGAACGATAATAAACTTGTTGAACTTGGCATAAGAATTAACAACTGGGCGTCTACATTGCAAACTGAATTGTTTGCAATCCTAATGGCGCTACAGCTAACCTATGACACCGAGCTTGACTCTATCATCATTACTGATTCTATGTCATCATTGAAGGCTCTTGGCTCATATAATGACTCCAACAACATGCTCATTGGAGAAGCCAGGTATAGATACTCAAAAATTAGGGACAAAGGAATTAATGTACAATTGCTATGGATCCCATCACACATTGGATTACTCCTTCATGATAAAGTTGATATGTTAGCCATGAAGAGTACCCAGAAGGAGAATGTAGAATATAACTTTGGTATAACTGTGTCTAGCATTAGGAATAATATTAGGAGAGCAGTAAATAATGAAAATGATTGTTATAGGAATGCAGTTAGAAGCCTGAGTAGATCTATAACCCACTATGATAACATGAACATAGATAATTGTGTTTATGGAGGAACGTGCAATGTGAACAGACTGACTGATGTTGTAGTGGCCAGGCTTAGGCTTGGCTACAAGTACTTCTAGCAGTTTGGGAGACACACAGATGATGATCAAACTAAATGCAACTTATGTGATCAGGCATATATTCACTGTCTTGAACACTATGTGATTAATTGTCCACTTGCTGAGGAATACAGAGATAGACAGTATAATAACCTATGTGACATGTCAAGATATCTTATTAATGAAAATAAGATACCAGATATACTAAGCAAATTTCCTAAATTTGCTTGTAACAGATAAGTGAACTATAGATATGTAGATATAAATGCATATGTACTCCTGTTAACCCTTTTGGGGCCTAGTTTCTAGGCCTTTTGTGTATCCATACGTTCTTGCGCTACCGTCCACAGGATGGATATGGGGTGCACAATAAACTAGCCACTTCGGTGGCAAAATCTAATCTAAATCCTTGTCACGAACTGTGTTCTAATTTCTCTCTTCCTCTGGGCTCTCTGATACTATTTCTTGACTCTTGAAATTTTCGCTTTTCACAGCGCCTTCTCCCACCTTGCTTATGCTCTCGATATCATAAACTCTGCATGAAAGAAAACACACACAATACCGTGACTGGAACAATACATATATAACCTGCACATAGGAGACAAAGTTATGACGACGTTTCAGTCCGACTTGGAACATTAACTAGTAACACAGTTGTCATGAGTTTGCCATGTGCCGGCTATTAGTATATAAACTCTGCCTGCTTTCTTCTCCCCCAGACTCGCTTCTTCCGTGACATCTTTGCCTTCCTGCAGTTCCAATCTACAAAAACCATACTAACATCCTCTGTCCTCTAGATATCAAACTAGTTATCATAAATCTAATAATAACCTCCTGTCCTCTCCAGTACTTAGGTGAAACTGGCTGCTCCCTTTCTGACAGAGAACACAAAAGATATCCTTGCCTTCTCGACTCTAACAGTACTTCTTTCTGCCATGTCTGAAATCACATCACAACCTTCTACTACTACTACTACTACTACTACTACTACCATCGCCACCACTACCACCGCCACTATTACTACCATT
>NW_026468155.1:0-13730 GCF_026875155.1 Cherax quadricarinatus | reverse complement strand
GGAAAATGTTTTCCCCATTTTTAAAAAAGGAGACAGAAAAAGGCACTAAACTTAGACCTGTGCACTGACGTGTTAGTATGCAAAATTAGGAGAAGTTTATCAGGAGGAGAGTGGGGAGCCCCTAAAAACTGAAAAGATTTAAAAATGCCCCAACGGTTTCATGGAGGCAAATCCTGTGTCACAAACTTCTGGAGTTTTATGATAAAATAACAGAAGTAAGACACGAGAGAGAGGGGTGGGTTGATTGCATCTTTTTGGACTGCAAGAAGGCCTTTGACACAGTTCCTCACAAGGAATTAGTGCAGAAGCTAGAGCATCAGGCGCATATAACGGGAAGGCACTGCAATGGATCAGGGGAATACCTGACAGGGAGGCAACAACGAGTCATGGTACGTAATGATGTATCACAGTGGGCACCTGTGACGAGCGGGGTCCCACAGGGGTCGGTCCTAGGACCAGTGCTATTTTTGGTATATGTGAACGACATGATGGAAGGGTTAGACTCAGAAGTGTCCCTGTTTGCAGATGATGGTGAAGTTAATGAGGAGAATTAAATCTGATGAGGACCAGGCAGGACTTCAAAGAGCCTGGACAGACTGGACACCTGCCCAGCAAATGGCTTCTCGAATTTAATCCTGCCAAATGCAAAGTCATGAAGATGGGGGAAGGGCACAGAAGACCACAGACGAGTATAGGCTAGGTGGCCAAAGACTGCAAACCTCACTCAAGGAGAAAGATCTTGGGGTGAGTATAACACCGAGCATGTCCCCGGAAGCACACATCAATCAGATAACTGCTGCAGCATATGGGCGCCTGGCAAACCTGAGAACAGCATTCCGATCCCTTAGTAAGGAATCGTTCAAGACACTGTACACCGTGTATGTCAGGCCCATACTGGAGTATGCAGCACCTGTTTGGAACCCGCACTTGTTTAAAGCACCGTCAAGAAACTAGAGAAAGTACAAAGGTTTGCCACAAGGTGGGTTCCAGAGCAAAGGGGGAAAATGTCCTATGAAGAAAGATTAAGGGAAATCGGCCTGACGACACTGGAGGACAGGAGGGTCAGGGGAGACAGATAACGACATATAAAATACTGCGTGGAATAGACAAGGTGGACAAAGACAGGATGTTCCAGGGAGGGACACAGAAACAAAAAGGCCAAAATTTGGAAGTTGAAGACAAATGAGTCAGAGAGATATTAGGAAGTATTTCTTCAGTCATAGAGTTGTAAGGCAGTGGAATACCCTAGAAAAGGGACGTAGTGGAGGCAGGAACCATACACAGTTTTAAGACGAGGTTTGAAAAAGCTCATGGAGCGGGGAGAGAGAGGGCCCAGTAGAAAACCGGTGAAGAGGCGGGGCCAGGAGCTAAGACTCGACCCCTGCAACCACAAATAGGTGAGTAAGTGTGCATGCACCAAGAGGTGTACATGTACTGAAAAATATGTGCATCTTCGTCGGTGTACACACGTTACTTTCATCCCCATTTAGGAATCAAAGTTTTTTTGAAATTTAACAGGCGAATTGGGACATTAATGACCTTGTGCCGTTGATTGGCTTTACACAAAATTCAGACTATTGATCCATTTTCAGTGGAAATTAATGAGAAATTTTCAACAATTCTTCATGCAGTTGGAGACGATATATTATTATAATTATGGGGAACGCTAAAACCCGCAGGATTAACAGCAAAAGGTGGGGGCAGGGAAAAGGGTATTCAGCTCAATTCAGGGGAACCGGAGCACGATCCAATTCCTTAGATCAAGACCCCCTCACCAGCATAAAGGACCTCCCTTGGGGGGGAGTTGGAGACGAGCTAATAAAACAACATACAGTTTTTTAACGTATCATAAGAACCGTCACTTGTACTGCAATTGAAAATAATGGTTAACACTCACCAGGTTAAATTGCAGCAAGGGCAGTGCAATGATCAGACTTACACGCTGGCCACCACCCACCGCTACCATCACTGCCTCACCCATCACGTTGCTTATTAAACTCTTTATCCCTGTTGCCGGTGTCAGGTTGGCAGAGCAGCGTTACCCTCTCTCCGTAGCTCATCGTAGACTGTAGCCTTGTTGTTATAGGTGTGAAGCGTCTGAAGCATCGCTTCGAGCATGTTCATAAAACACAAAGTGCGGTTTTAAATTTAAATTCTTGGTGGACGACGTTTCGCCCACTTGAGAACCGACAAGTCTCTGGTGGATGAAATGTCTTCAGTAAAATGTCATAAATAGCATATTGTGCTTAACACCCTTGTTGGTACATAGTACCACTGATATACATACCTCACGTTCATTAAGCCCCCAAGGAAGGTTCCTTGACACCGGTCAGGCGGCTCTTAGTCCAAGGAACCGGGAAACCCAAACCTTTCCTTCTTTACATCGGGGCTGATTGCCTTCCATTCCCCATGCGCTGTATGACCCCTACGGGTTTTTGCGTTAACCCTTGATGATGATAATAATAATAATAGGAGATTCAAGGTTCACTGGGAGAGCGACGGCGGTGACACTTGCCTGAACCTCTCGTCACGAAGCTCAGATTGCATCGTTCACTAGAGGAAAGGTTAATTTATGCTGTCAAGAATCATAGGCAACAATAAATATGTCATATATATTATTTTAGCATCAAAATTCTCTGCAAATTTTGCAAAAAAAGAGAAAAGAGGTGAAGAAGCAGGTGCATGGCGCCCAAGGCAGGTGAACCACTTGTTTTCATTAGTTCCTTTCATTGGAGGTGCCTCCATGCTAGAGAGGGGCTCTTGATCTAAAAGGGAAATTGAAGCTGCCTTCCTCTTCTTTGATCAAACCATATTGCCTACCAAGCTCTTTAGTCCCACTACCGGCTTAGCGTTTCCTAATGAATTTAAAACTATACAATATACTAGAAAATTATTTTAATATTATTATTATTATATTGAGGGGAAAGTGCTTAACCACTAAAGGTGATGTAGCCGCCTAGAGAATTTGAGTCAATCGAGTTCGATCCAAGGAAGGGGTTTACCTTGGATCAAGAACCCCTCACCAGCATGAAGGAACCTCCCTTATGGAGCAAGAAACTCGACACCTGCTGGAATTACTCACGTATTGGGCAAAGGGCAGCGCACACGTGTTCTATCTGATGATGCTCACAGGAACAATATGTGGTGTCGGTGTAGTTATGGGAGGGGGGTGGGGTGTTCGTGGCTCAGGTGGTAGCATCCCCAAATTCACACCCCAGAGACTGGGGATCGATCCCGGCGCAGGTGAAATGCTGGGGATGTTTCTTTAAACCTGCTTTTCCTATTCACCCAACAGTAAGTAGGTGTTAGTTCGACTGTTGTGGTTTTGCACCCTGATGGAGAAGATTAAAGGACCCGAATGGGAAAAACGACACAGTTAATGAAGACGTACTCAGTTTATTGCGTTACCCTTCGGGTAGAAAATTCCTAACAATCCTTTCGTAGCCCCTATGGTAAGAAAAGACCCTTTTTTGGGAGGTTGAGTGTGGAAGATAGGATAGACTGAAAAATAGGCTTCACGAAGGAAGGAAAAAATGCCAGTGCTTAACCCAGCTGCTGGGACAGAAACTATGTATTCAACGTTCGCTTGATATGCAATTTTTTTGAAATGAAGTCACTAAATGGAGAATGCATCTTTTAATCGACTTCAAAACCCTTTTGCCTGATGCAGTTAATGAGAATGAAGACACCTTATAAGTTTTAGGCAGTGTTTACTGGAGAGAGTTTTCCGGGGGGCAACGCCCCCGCGGCCCGGTCTGTGACCAGGCCTCCTGGAGGATCAGAGCCTGATCACCCAGGCTGTTACTGCTGGCTGCACGCAAACCAACGTACGAGCCACAGCCCGGCTGGGTCAGATACCGACTTTAGGTGCTTGTCCAGTGCCAGCTTGAAGACTGCCAGGGTCTGTTGGTAATCCCCTTATGTATGCTGGGAGATCAGTTTGAACAGTCCTCGGGCCCCTGACACTTATTTGTGTAATGCAAGTCGTCAACATACAAAACATAGCTATCTAACTTAGATTTATTGCAGTGTAATGATGACTGGAAAATGTCTCTTCTCATTGCATAATTTTTTTGGCACCTGTTTGGCTCCAGTTTACAAATTTTATCTGTAAAAATTTCTGAAATTGTGACTTATGGACCATTAAGAAATTTATCTATCAAGCTAAAAACTTAAACATACTTTTTATATGATCTTACCTAATGTATGTGATTTATGTTTAGTTCCCTTAGTGGTTTAGGAGCCTATTAATTTCTATCTAAAATTTTCACATATTTTAATTATCAGTCATAATTAAAAAATCTCCATTTTAGAGCGCTATGGTGTGGCATGTGTCACGCATGTCAGGACAACCTGTGTGAGTTTCATTAAAATCGGTCATTTAGTTTCTGTAATACAAACGGGAGATCGCTCCCTTTGTCCTAGAAAATCTTTTTTATATTTTATTTAAACCATGACATTACAAAATATAATATGTAAAACTCATTTAAGTCGATAATTAACACAATCCTCCCTACTGCTAATATTACACACCACACTTACAACTCCGTGTGGGTACACCCCCCCCTCCCTGCTCCCTCATCCTATCACTTAACCCAAACCTGTTGGAGCTACCCAGCAGAATTACATGATATGAACAACACTTTTATATACACATCCCTCGAAATGGTAACTTAATAATCACTACAGACCATACAATGCATTGCATTGAACCATATTATACAGACAATTACCCCCCCCCTCCGTGGTTATCCAACACCCCACTTTTAAAACCTAACATACTATAACAATGAATGTTGCTTTAAATCTAAAGTCACACAGCAATGATCCAACATTAATTTATGTAATTGTCCTAATGTTTCAGTTACATAACAATATGTATTACATAACAATGGTGATAAGAAAAGTCACAAAGACATACAAAATTTACTACATAAAACCATAAGAATAAACTTAGTCCTCAAATCCAACACATGTAAGCCTTTACACAATTAAACATGCAATCCAGTGTTAAACAATAACACAGCTCACTATGACATTCAAGCTCTAACAGCTTATTATGACATTACATAGTACTATTGGACAACAGTAAAAAACAACATAAAATATAACCATTACATAATAACACATAACTGTGCCTAGCACGCACCTAACACAAAAACCTATAACACCACTGGTGCCCCACTGATTACACTATCTGACGTGCAGTAACCTCATTACTCTCAAAACAAAACGGAATTGCCAGAACACCAGTGAACAACAATAATGCACAGACATTAATACAAACATATCACAACATATCTACGGACACCGTGCATGACACAGCATCAACACTAACATTGCAAGGCACCAGAAAAACAAGTTGGAGCAAATACATGCAATTATTATAGCAAATCCTCCAAATTACAATGTCATTACCGTAAATCAATATTACCACACACAATATGTATAATAAGTATAAAGTCCATTCACACAAAAACTGGCCAGCTCCACAGGTGCAAGCACCCGTGGTCCACATATTATTCACTCATGCATCACTCATCCAACACTCTCGCAAAACTTTTGTTATCCATTACCAGGGAGGCAACCCTGTTTTCACCCCTGACTTCCCTACCCCAGCAACACTTTCCAATCATACCCTCCCCTCCCTCGTATATTACAAGTCTAATAAAACCTGTAACGTAAGTTGCCTATATCCCTCTGAAAAATCCTTCACCCACCTCCTCCCATAAATTTCCTTATTTCTACATACCGTTTTATAGAACGTTAACGCTAACACCCTCCTCTTCACCTCAGTAACCTGTTTGCCCCGCAATCCCCACACTATATAGATATAATCTGCCATAATGTACCCCACAGCTCTGATTACACTTTCCTCCCAACCCCCCACGTCGAGACTTAATGCTCTCAATACAGAAATTCCTTTACCTCCTATCCTATTTATCACCCTATTTAACCACCCCTTGACACTCCTCAGTCCATCACAAAAATATACTACATGAAAAGCCGACTCCTCCCCACCACATATCCCACACTCCCCCCGTCAACGACTCGTCTATCCCGTAGAACCACACCCGACGGTAAAATGCCATGCAGAAAACGATACATTACATCCCGAACACGAGGTTGCAACCTCATCCTACTCAACCTATTCCATACTTCCCCATGCATACATGGGGAAAATTCCCTCTACAGGCGCTACAACCCTCCCGGCTAACAATCTACACAACCTACCTATTTTAACCTTTGCTGGCTCTCGATCCCACGCCAGAGCCCTCAACACAGTTTCACACTCATGCAACTCAACTCCTGTATACATCCGTTGCAATCTGTTATGGATCCTGGCCAAACCCCCCCCACCCACACTTTCCCTCATCACCTCCCTTTTAATGAAGACACATTTGACCCTCCGCTTTAAGTCCATCAATCCCAGCCCCCCCTTACTTACAGGTAACATTACCACATCCCCTTAATCCAATCACAGCTCGAACCCCACAAGAATTTAAAAACCTTCCTAAGTATGTTCGTTATTTCCGGCCCAGTTAATGGGAACACGGCTGCCACGTGCCATACTTTGACTCTACAGTAAGATATAACAACAATGGGCACGCTTGCACAAGGGTCTAATGATAAGGTCGCAATGCACCCACCGCGTCCTGAATCCTTTCTACCATCCCTAAGGCGAGTTTTCCATGCGTGCCCAGGTGTCGTCTTGCATAAATAAGGACCGCAGATTTTTTAACGAATGCACCTGCCTCCTCACAACTGCAATACCCCAATCAACCCTACCCGCCAAAGCTTCCTGAACCCTGACAGGATTTATCTAATTTACCTATACCAGTTGCCCTGCGAACATTTGTACTACCCCGTCTAAATGTGTCCATTGACATCCCTCCCTGATCAGAACAGTTGTATCATCCACATACCCAATTAAAATGGCCAAAAACCCTCGCAACCTCACACCACTTGGGTCCCTCTACGTGACAAATACGCTGATCCATCCAATCTATAAAAGGGAGTCCTGTACGCACGCAAACGCAATAATTGTGACATAGGACACCCCTGCTAGTCCCCTACCCATTACAATCTTCCCACCCAATCGACCCCAAAATTAATCTGTTACCTCGCCATTGCACCTCCATACAAACGCCTTCAACCCAGCCACTATTTTCTTCCCAAACCCTGACCCCTGAGGATGGCTTTTCAATGCTTTCCGATCCACTCTATCGATACTGCCCTTGCCAATCGAGCGCTCCACCAAAACCTCCCTCCCTCCCCCCACTTTTGCCTCCACGAAATCCCTAAGTAACCATGCCACCTCCACAATGGGACTCCCTGGCAAAACCAAACTGAGTTTTTTGATACTACCCGCCCTACCACCACACTTGACCCGATTTCCCAAAATCTTTGAAACAATTTATAATCTGCGCATAACAACGTGATACGCCCGGTAATCCCGAAGCGTATGCTGCCCTCCATACCCTTCGGTACAATACAACGACAGCCGTTGCTGCTTCTCACCCAGCTCACTCTCTCTTTCATGCAATTTAATAACCTAACCAGAAAATGCCTCAATAATTCCCAATGCTGCTGATAAACTCTGCCGGGAGTCCATCAATTCCCGGTGCTTTGCCCTTTCGCATTCCACTTTAAGCCTCCATATTTCCCCCTCAGTTATTTCCCACCAGTGCTTCCCTATTCACTGTTACGCAACTGACATACCACACACCACACACCTGTTCTAAAACCCATCCCTCACCCCTTCTCGTTGCAGTACTTCTCATACACTGTCAGCAAACGGCCCCCATTCCTTCCGTAGGCTTGTATGACTGCCTCCCTGTACCCTCCTATCGATTCAATGAACCTCAACCATGGAATAGTCATTGCCTGCTGTTCTTTGTTTTGCCTACGCAATACGCACGACTGAAGGTCTATGCCCCATAACACCTCTTCCACCCCGCCTGTACCTCACCGCTTGGGTTGTGGGTGGTTGCGAAACCTCCTCATCCTGTACCTCATGCAGCCTCCCTTTAATTGCCATCAATTTGTCCATTGGATAAGGTGCCCGCCACCGCCCCCCTCGCATAACAACCCCGTAAATCTATCTCCAAATAGTTAGAAGCCCATATTTTAAAAGAATGATACGTTTCCCTTCTTTACGTAATAGTGCTTAATCCGTTCTTTAGCCACACCATCCCACCACATCACACATCCTCTACCCCTTTTATTCTCTGCACGTAAACCCCTCCACAGCGGTGCAAATTCCTCTATCCCCTCCTATCACCTAACCACTTGTATTAACTTTCAATATCCCTAGATATACCTGCTAGTGACTCCACAACCACCTTGTACTACCGCCCGATGATCCGAATAAGCTACTTCTATTGTACGAAAAATGTCAACCCACCCCCTTGGAGATATATAACTGACTATCGACCCTAGCAGCGTAACCCCGTCTTACAAAAGTGGTGCTCTACCTCCCACGCCCTCCTCCACCGCATTCCCGCAACTGAATGTCCCTCAAAGATTCGCAAGGCCGCCGACACGTGCCCCGCCCCTTTTTGCGTTCCACGTCAGCCTCCTAATAACGCAGTTCCAGTTCGCACAAACGACGGCCATGCAGTAAACCACTTAAGAAGAAAACTAGTTCTTCACATTACACAATCCCTTTTTACCTACATCATTTTCCGCTGGTGCATTACACACATACAAAGATACACGCTGTTCCCATCCACCACCCTCCACGCGCAATACTCTTCCCCATCCCCCCCCTCACTTCTTAGCTACACACGGGCTCTCCTCCCTGTTCAATATAACCACACACCTTTCAGACGTGCAGTGGCAGAGTCATGACTGAAAACCCCTCCACATCGCGCACTCTTCCCTCCTTGAAAATTGTGTTTCTTGCAGGACACTACATCACCTGTATTTATACAGAAACAATTCGAAACCATTCCTTCTTCACACTATTACACAGTCCCATTTACGTTCCAGTCATTACACCTAAGGCCTCTTTATAGTTTCCAACCTTCCTCCTTCTTCATTCACCCCAGGGCCTCCTGCCCCAGAGCAGGCAAAGGCTTCACCACCATCAACCCTCCCCTTTTTTGCGATGGCTCTAATCGTTGACTGATTCGACGTTGACTCTTTCATTCCTCCCAAGACCTCTGCGCCGGCGTCAGGACATCATCTGAGTCTACGCCGCCCCGCTCTCTTCCTCGTGATGCCCTCAACATCCATGTTATCTTCAGAGTGTTCCTCACGATGAACTCTAACCTCCACCACGCCCGTTCACAGCACACGGCGAAACTCTCTCTACTAGTTGGCCCGTCAACCTGCTATTGTTTTTATCCCTTAACATTCCTCCTTCCAGGCACCGCCGTGTCTTTCACCAGCTCGAACAACATCCTCGGCAGGCGTGTCAATGTCCTTATCACTTCCTGAAAAGCTCTTCCTCTATAGCCCTGCACCTCCTCCTGCACTTGCACTCTGTACTTTTCCCTTTGTGTAGTAACAGATTCCTTTTTACATTCACAGACTTACTCACACATGCCATTCTCTCATTTGGAATCACTCCACCTCTTCTCTATGTTACTCCACAAGCGCCCAGGCCCTTGCTTGCGCACTGGGCTCTCAATCAGCTATCACGTGTTAATGAGGATTCACCAGTTTGCGCTGGCCCGCCTCCTCAGGCTTCACGCACTCTGCCGCCATATGGTCGTACGCCCCACATATTCTGCACGTACGTCCTATGTCGGCATAGTAACGATACCATAACTTGCGTCATGTAAGTCCTCCAACACGACGTAAGACGGTTTGGGGGTCTCAGAATCATCTTCAGGGAGAAAATGGTACCCTCCGGACGTCAATGTAAGCACCCCCACCCCAACTGCTGTCCACTTGCCCTTTTGTGCCAGATGCTTCGGTTCCCTAAGTCTCAAAACACTCTTATGTCAGCCTCATCTGCCTCAAATGGTCATTACGTTCTTAACCCACGTAAGCTGGCGAGTACGTCGATCAAAACGCACCTTCACAGCTGGCTAAGTAGCGTCAAGACTCACGTCTTGGAACCTCGTCACCAAAGACTCATACACGGACGTGGAATTCAGTTTGACGAAGATTCTATAAGCCCCATTCAGGGCTACACCATACAACCTCATCGTCCTGGATTCCATAGGTCTCCCTAATGATTGTTGGGAGTAAGACTTGCACTGAAGAGGGTGAAATCGCCCCACGAAGCAGCTCAATACCAATGGTATTTACGCGCCTCCTCACACTCAGCGCCATGTTGATACAAGGTAGCTCGCCTGAACAGCAGAGGGGTGCAGCGCACAACCTCACTCGACCGTGGTCAGGCAGCGAATGTCAAAATTAAGAAAGTGCGTCTGTGTACTAGTAAATGGTCGATTTGTGAGGTAGTCGATGAAAAAAAAGGGTCTTTTTAAGAGATTTGTATATTAGTGGTTGTTTTGCGAGGACATTTGCGTACAAGATGATTGTTTATGTGGTCTTCTTTATAATAAATGGTCGTTTTATGAGGTTGTCTGTATACTAAAATGTGGTTTTGTGAGGTCCTATGTTTCATGAGATCTGGTGCTAGACAATTTATGTTGTTCCTTTTAACCTCAATTGCAATAAAAAAAAATTCTCTCTCTTCTCTTTCTCTCTCTCTCTCTCTCTCTTCTCTCTCTCTCTCTCCTCTCTCTCTCTCTTCTCATCTCTCTCCCACTCTCACTCTCACTCTCTCTCTCACTTTCTCTCACTTTCTCTCACTCTCACCCCATTTACTCCCTGGTCATTAACGACGTATATAAGCCATGATCGTGGGCCATTCCTCATGAGTTCCCCACAATTAGGGTTTTAATCATACGGCAAATGGAATTCCCATTATGCGTTAAAATGATCATCTGCTGCATGAAACTTACCACAGGTCAGCTGTTTTTAATAATCTTCCTGGCTTGCTAGTGTACTCGCATATAATCTAGTGATACCAGTGAATAGCAGAATACAGTGTTGTAGTAGCAACTAACCAGTATTATAATGGTACTTAGTGGAGTGGAGTGACTTTCATTAGTTTCTTTTTCTTGAAATACGAGACGTTACTGTGAATTTCATATAACCTGTAGTTACCAGCGGTCGCAATATACACAACGAGAAGCAATTATTACTACAGAAAAAGCGTCCTTCCTCCAAAATTTGCACCAGTCAACTATAGTGATAATATAGCATTTATTGTGGTGAGACGGAAAAAAAAATGAAAGCCAGATACAGCGATTGATAAACAAGGAGGTCTACCGTTCGTCATTGTAGGAGCTGCCAGATATCACCGGCTCTTCAACACGCAAGTTATACTTTTGTATCAGTCAAATCACATATTACTCGGTAGATAATTTTCCAGTAGATCCTTCATGTGTTAGCTCAAATCACCGACCAGTATGTTTTAAATAAGTGACCCACTGATCAGAGCAGATCGACTGGTCCGAACCCTTGACTGATCCGAACCCTTGACTGGTCCGAACCCGGGACTGGTTTCAAACAGTTTCGTTGGACAATAAAGCAGACTGTAAACGGATGGGGTTGTAGGTGCCCTTATAAACACAAACATTAAAAATCAGGAACGTGACGGTAAGCTGTCCAATATACAAAAAGAGTTAGAAACAGATATACAAATAGCTAGAGCTTCATTTAAGGTCATTAATATAATATTCAAGAGGTTGCTAGTAGAATTGCAGTAAATCAATCATTCAAATCATTATGAAGCTGTGTGTAGTCGTGGTCAGTCAAAACAAACGGGCTTCCACATGGATAAATTGTCATTTTTGTGGAAATTGGTGTCACGCCCCTTGTGCAGATATCCCAGAACTAGCTACAAGCAGTATTAAAACAGAGAAGTGTTTTTGGGTATGCCCAAATGAGGAAAATCTGTGGACTAAAATCACAAGGGTATTAAAAGAGAACAACATCAAAGCTGCTTTCATAGAAAACCTGGAAGCTTTCTACAACAGATGGGAACATAAAAAGTCTGGGCTGAATGGTACTGCCCTTGATACTGGCCATGTAGTCACAAACTGTAAGGCTGGAGGTGATGTCCTGGTAGTCAGTAAATGTGGGGCTGATAGTGCTGTCCTGGGAGACAGTAATGGTGAAGCTGGAGGTGCTGTCCTGGGAGACAGAAATGGTGAAGCTGGAGATACTGTCCTGGGAGACAGAAATGGTGAAGCTGGAGATTTTGTCCAGGTAGTCGGGAATTATACGCAGGAAGGAATACATATAAATGACCTCATAGGGGACTGGAGCCATAGTAGGGAAACAAGTGTAGTCAAAGATAAGATAAAACCAATATTGCAAACTAGAAATACCGCAGGAAATAGCAAACAAGAGGACTCCAATAGCAATAGTGAGGATAAATTACCAAAAACAACTGGTGGGAGCTCCGTTGTTGGTGCTAGGGAGGATAGAAGTAAGACAGGGAAACATGCACCAACAGGGAATACAGTCACAGAAACCCAACGCAAGCGGAAAACCAAGCCTGTGCACATACTATGCACTTGGTATCTGCTGGCATGGGAAATCTGGAAAAACAGATGGGACATGCAACTATGACCACCCTAGAAAATGCCATGCCCATATGAAAACAGGAAAATGCAAACTCCCTTCCTGTAAGCTTTTTCACCCTGAAATGTGTACCTCTTCAGTACAGGAAAGACTGTGCTATAACTTAAATTGCCAGGCATACATCTAAAGGGGACAAAAAGATACAAAACATCCAGGCCATGGGAAAACTGGGTAGCCACAGCACTCAAGAGGGAGAGGTTTTTTTAGTGCCAGGAAGGAAAAAAAAACTGGCAGGAAATGGCAGAAATCGTACACCAAATCCAGTCATTCCTGGAGTGGAACCACAGTCGATGGCCTCCACTCCAAACCAACAGATACAGATACTAATGCCGGAAAAAAATCCCCCCCCAGTACCAACAATACCACCAGTCCGATAACATTCTTCTTTGCAAATATACAGGGTCTAAAGCCAGCAACAAACAACAAAATACCTTTCATCTGTGGACTGCTTGCAGAGGCAAAGGCAATGTTCGCGGCTTTCACTGAGACCCACATAAAGGATCACTTGGACAACGAAATATGGATCCAGTTACAACCTATACAGATGTGACAGAGTGAACAGGCAAAAGGGGGGGTTTGGCCTGTACATTGCAGAGTCACTTGTTTGCACAGAACTGCTTAATGCCTCAAATGATGTAGTGGAAGTTTTTAGCAGTAAAGGTCGAGAACCAAACCTAGTCATTGTGGTAGTCTACAAGCCCTGGATGCAACATCCCAGCAATTCCAGGAACAGGCTGTTAAAAATTGACCACTGTCTGGAAAATCTTCCAGCTCCTGCACCCAACATCTTGCTCCTGGGGGATTTCAACTTAAGGCACCTAAAATGGAGGAATATAGCAAATAATATTGTTGCAGTTTAAAAACACCAGGAGGCAGCTCTGATGAAAACTCACATTTCCCCCGGCTTTTAAAATTTTGCGCAAAATTCAATTTAAACCAGCAAAAAATAGAGCCCACTAGATGGAGAAAACACTAGACCCCTCTTACTTACAATGTGATTGTAAGAAATGCACCAATAAAAACAATTACTCGATCCCAAAATAATTGAGGTTCAGACATGTTGCGTGGAGCCCCCACCGACAAAATGAGAATGTCCCGAGGGAGCATTCACCAAA
>NW_026468154.1:0-12950 GCF_026875155.1 Cherax quadricarinatus | reverse complement strand
GAAAGGTGGCAGAATTAACTATTATTCCGCCTGATTTGACTTACAAAAAAATGAGACTATAAAAATCCCCAAATTTTTTTAAATACCTGTATCGTGTCCCCATGCGAATGTTACTCATGGCTGGTGGTAACTGTCTGGGATGCGGGTTGAAGTTCCAATGGAAATTCGGTGGAGTTGAATCTTGGTTCTGTCAGTTGATCCTGGAAGGGTCCCCACTTGTGAAGGTTACCCCAGCCTGTAACAACTTCAGTCGTATTACTAAGGCGGCTCCTCCCAGGAAAATTAAATGATAAAAAAAGAAAAAAAACTGAAAAACAAAAACACTTTTTTATTTGGAAATATAAAATAAAAACATTTAAAAACTAAATATTGATCCTACATTAAAAAATGAAAAATGAAAATAAAAATGAATCTGAATTTCAACGCAATATATAAAAACTTGGGGTTTTTGGGTTGGGACACTGCGGTTGTGAAATCGTACCCCATTGCTGATGTGTGGGGGGGGGGGGTCGATGTGTTGTGACAACCCCTGGTGTTTTTACGGTAAATAATCTACCCAGATGCGGAAATCGGTTCTTTACCGCTGCAAGATGAGGGGTAGCCCCTGATTCTTACATGTGCACGGTAAGTAGATAAAACATGGGACCTCAGGACGATAATCCGTCTCCTTCAATTTACTCGTTGGTTGGCGGGTGACCCTTCGTCTTTCCCAAAGCGGAAAAGAGACGGGTTTACCCACTGTTTAAGAAATCATCCCCTGATTAATAAATACCTAAAACAGGGGTGATTATTAAGACATTTAACATAGAGCAAGACTGAAAGGATAAGTTTTTTATTGGAAAAAGGGGACTTTAACCCATAAGTCCACAGAAATAAGCAGCTGTACTTCAGTATGTTGGGAGCTGTGAGCGAGTGTTACTGTTTGGCCCGGACCCCCCCCGTACCTTTCGGGGGGGCGGAGGGAGGGGGAAAAGGGAGGGGAAGGGTAGGGGGGCTAGACTGACCCTCCTTAAAAATCACCGGGGAATAAGCTACACTTTTGGGGGAGGGGAGAAAAGGGGGGAATAGCGGGGGCTGGATTACCCCACCTTAACAAGTAGCCCGGCAATGAAATATTTTACTATATATCCCTCGCTATTTATCTATTGAACTTTTTCCCCCACAGGGGCCATCTCCCTTTTTATCAAAATGCAAGTCCTCCATCTATTTTATTTCTTTTTGGATTGAAGCAAAATTTCAAAGCAATATCATTTTTTAGCCTGTTTGGGTTTGATCAAATGATTAATTATTAAGATCTAAAAAAGAAGAATATTTTGTTGTTATTTAGATCAATCATTTTAATAAGATAAAATTCCAAGAGACATGACAGTGTCCATAATACTGAATAAGGTTTCTCACATTAAATTTCAGTTATCAAGTTATCAGTTATCAACTGACATGCCAGTTATCAAAAAATTACTACAAAATCCTTACCACAATATCAATACTTATGAACTGGATGTCTGTTCTCACTGGTTTAACTGGATGTCTGTTTTTCACTGGTTAACTGGATGTCTGTTCTCACTGGTTAACTGGATGTCTGTTCTCACTGGTTAACTGGATGTCTGTTCTCACTGGTTAACTGGATGTCTGTTCTCACTGGTTAACTGGATGTCTGTTCTCACTGGTTAACTGGATGTCTTTTTCTCACTATTTAAACTGAGTGGTATATTCCGGGTGTGCTAGATGAGCGCCGCACACCCTACAACACTGTATTTCGTTATAAATATTAAGGTCACTCAATAACATGATCATGGATCATAATGGGAAACTATTTTTTCTGTCCCTTGTTATGAAACATTACGACAATTGTTGCGGACAGCAGTGTACATCCCACAGTAGTTGTATCATGCACAGTGTACACCTTGTGACAAGAAACCCACCTTACGTCCTGTCCGTCAACGTCTGTCACCTGACTGACAGGCGTCACTCTGTTGACTGACTTTTGGCGTTCTTCTCTGTAACTCTCGTCATGGTCACACGTGTCCAGACTCCTTTTTTCCTTTGTAACATTGCAAACTCTCGAAAGAGTGTTGGGTGCAGGAGAAAAAGCTAAAACTGTCAAAGAAATGCACTTGAGATTGTTCTGCATGTTGTGTCACTTGTCTCCGAATATTGCAATTTATAATATATATATTATATATATATAATAATTTTCATTGTCCTCATCGCCTCCAAGCCGTGTGGACGAGCTGCGCAGACGCTCCTGTTTGAGTTTGTTTTGCGCAGTTTACCTGATTGACTGCCCTAGCGTTGGTTGGTGGAAACTTTATTTTCTCCAACATGGCGCTGAATAGCAGAAGAATCAACACTGTCTGCATTGAGATGATCCGTGGTGCTGTCACAGGATCCAACATGGATTTATTATTACCAGCGATCATTCGCGATAAACCCATGGTATAGCAAATGAGAGATATGTGGTGTCGCATTAAATGGAATGACAAGAATCTTCGTTAAGATGACGTCTGCACAAGTCTACGAGGCAGTGGTCGACAAGTATCAGGAGACCATCATACAGGTTAATACAGCTGTGTCGGTGAGACTTCATGATGTATCTCGACATTACACCTGGGTGAAAATCAGGAATGTGCCTTTTGAGGCGACTGATTTTGATATTACCAGTGAAACTGCGTACTTATGGGACGGTTTACTTTGGCCAAAGCAAGGGAGAGTGGCAAATATAGGAACCTAATGGAAACAGGTGTGGGTTAACCGGGAAAAACCAAAAATTACAGGTTAAAAAGGAAAGGGCCTTTTGGGGGGGTTTTTTGGGGGGGGGGGGGGGGGGGGGAAAGGGGGACCGTTTCGGGCGGGGGGGTTTCGGAGGAAACCCTTTTCCTTCATATTTTGTTTTTGAAAAAAATTTAAAGGCCCAAAGTCAAAGTAAGGGAAAGCGGGGCCCAAAAAAGCGTGTACGGCCTATGTGGGCCCATATGCCAAATCGGGGCCCCCCCAGGGGTAAAGGAAACAAAAGTGGGTCCCCCGGCAAAAACAGCAACGGCAACACCCGCACGAAAACGGGCAGCAACAGCAGCAAAAAGCAGCCAATGGACGGGGGTTGGCGATGAGGGGAGAACATTTCCTCTTGCAACACCGCCCAAAAAACGGTTGTCATGGATGTGGGGAGGTGGGCCCAAAGAAAAGGAGCTTAAATTTTTCGCCAGTTTAACGCTCCCAGGGGGGAATCTCAGTCATTGGAATACAAAAGGTTTTTGAGGGGGAGACTACCAATTGGGTGAAAAATGGGGCCCCCCCCTTTTTTGGAAAAGGCCCTTTTGGATGACTTGTTAGGGGAATCGGCCTAGATCGGGGGAAAAGACCCAGGCTCAGTTCTGGGGAAGGGGCTGTGAATGGGGTTTATGGCAGAAGAGGGAAGGGGTTTGCCCGACGGGGAGAGTTACGGATTGAAGGTGCATGCTTTAGAGGTGGGGGTTTGATCAGGGGGTTGTTCTGATGTCAAAATGCGGGGGTGGAGGGCGGGACACGAAAGAGGACTGCGCATCATGGGAATTCTGATGTTGTGCTAAACCCCTCCCCAAAGCCCTGGGGAAAAAAAGTTTGGGGTTGGAGGTAAAAAAGAGAGGGAAGGGGAAAAACCCAAAGGATCAAGGGTTTTGCAAATTGTTTCCCCAAAAACAAAGGGGGGAGGGACAGAGGGTTGCAAAACAAAACTGGGGTAAAAGGCCCAATCCCGGGGGAAAAAAAGGAAAAAACCCCTTTTTTTGAATTCAAGTGTTTTTAAAAAAACTAAAATATTAAAGGGGTTGAGAGCGGGAAAAGGAAGCTTAAGGGGTTTTAATGAGAAATTTGGTGCGACCTTTTGGTTTGGGGGATGTGGTTTTTCCCCTTAACAGGAAACATAATTTTGGGCCTTTTTAATAGTTGGATATGAGGGTTATAATGTGTTACGGGAAAAATGCGACGCGTTTGAAAGGTGGGGCTGCCTTTTTGGGTTTAAAGGAAACTCCCCCGTTTTAGTAAGGCGTAGTAAAGGGGGGGGGAAGGGGGGGGTAATTAGGGTGGATGGAACTTTGGGGTAGGGTTTCCCTTAGTTTAGTATGTTTTATATGGTCCGGCTAGGGTGACCGGGAGTTTTAAAAAACAAAATTTTTGTTGGGACTTTGCTGGGTCTTTTTTTTAGGGTGGTTTACCGAATGTTGAAAATTAATAGGCGGAGTTGGGAAATTCCCGTGATACGTCGTAAAGATGTGGAGCCCAGAGGTGCGGGGTGTTGTTTGGGTATATTGGGGGAAAATTTTAAACCGGGGTGGGGTTAAAAAAGTGGTTGTGGGTGGGGGGGGGGGGAGGGTTAGAAGTTTTCCTTCATTAAACGAGGTTTTAATGCGGCGGGGGGGGGCCCGAATGTCGTGCCTTTTTGCGGTTACTGGGCGGAGGGGGGGATGTGATAGTGGGTTTTTTCCGTTTCATAGGGGAAGGGTAATAGATGTGGATATTGAGGGTGTCCCTCGGGGGGGCCTCATTTTGGAAATTGAATGTAAAGTTTTTAAAAGGGAAAGAGGATAGTCTTTTGTTTTAAAATGGACATATGGGGGATCTTTTAGTGGTAGAAGCTCCAGGGGATTTTTGCCAGGGTTAATTGGGGGGAAAACAATAGCTAAAAAACGTTTTAAAAGGGAATATTATTTTAAAATCGGGGGAGGGAAGGGGAAAAATCAGTTCCCAATAGGGTTTTTTTAAAAAATATTTAAAAGGGGCTTTCCCGCGAATGTTATGCACAAATTAATGCTAATTATCCTGTTATTAAAATGGAAAGTCTAAAAGGAAAATACCGGAAAATTTTACAAAAGAGGGGTTTTGATGGGGAAAGGTTTAAAGGGGCGGGTTGAGGAGGTTTTGGGGGGAGAGGGCCCGTCGGGTGTGTTTTTGCGGAGTCAACACACACGTTCGCAAGGCAAGGGGGTTTTTAATGGGTTAAATTGTTCAGGTAGGTATGCAAGGGTTAAAGTGGACCGGGTGTTGACGACGACGGGGGTTATGAGGGGGGTATATTGATGCTTGGGTTAATTTAAAAACCGCAAAGTGGGGGGAATAAGTAAAAATAGAAATTAAAATTTCTTTGGGAAGGTTTGGCAGTTTTGAGTTAAACAGAGCATGATCGATCTTTTTGGAAAGGGGCCCGATAAACGGGGTTGCGAGACAGGGGTAGCTTTATCCGGGGCCCCCCCAATTTAGGAAAGGCACCAGGAATTGATGGGGTTTTCCCCAAAGTTTTTTTTCCCCAAAAATTTTGGAAAGCTTTTTAAAAAAGAAATTTTTGGTAAGATTTTTAAATATCTTTAAAGGGGGGAATCGGGGTTTTAGGGGGGCACACCCAGCGGATGGTTTTGTGGTCGTTTTGGTGCCTAAAGGTGAGCCAAAAAACAGTTAAAACTATCGTGCTATTTCGTTTTTTGTGTGGTGATTATAAGATTTTTGCAAGAATTTTAGCTAACAAATAAAAAAGGTCCTGGGTAAAGTGATCGAAAAGGGGGACAATATGGGGTGGGGGGAAGGTCTTTTGTATGAGGGGCCAGGGTTTTGGGTTTAAAGAAGTTTTTTTTTGAAGAAAGAGTAAAATTGGAGGGGGGGGGGGGTGTTGGCTAAGATTGGGGGGGGCGGGAAAATGGAAATGTAGAAAGGGAAACGTTAATGGGAAAATATGAATGGCGGGGGTTTTGGGGAGGAAAATTAAAATCATGGGCCCAAAATTAAAAAATCAAAAATGCTCCTTGCCGGGTGCAGGTAAATGGAAAAAAATTTTGGAGAACAAATTCAATTTAAACAGGGGTTTTTACGTCAAGGTTTTTTTTCCCCCTTTTTCAAATATTTTTTTCGTTTTACAGGGTCCCTTTTATAGAGGAATTAGGGTCTTATTGGCACAAATGGGGGTTGGGGACGAAAAGGGGGGGGGGGGGCTGGGGATTGTTTGGGTATGTTGATTGGGGCACAACGATTTTTAGTTAAATGGTAACAGGGGTTTGCCCGGGTGGAAAAGTTTGTAAAAATTTTTTTAAAAGGCTTCTGGCATGTCAATTAATAAGGAGAAAACGAAGTATATGGAAACTTGGAGATAAAGGGGTTTAAATGAGGGGAAAGTGAAGTAGTTTAAAAAAGGGGGGAAAAAGGGGGACCCAAATTTCTGATATGTGGGATCGGTTTTTTGTAAGTGTTTCAAGTTTGGGACAACAAAAAAAATTCAGTTTCGTATTGTAGGGTGGGGTTAAATGAAGCGCCTCAGTGGGTTTTCGAGCTGCACCCTTAACTTTGCATCAAAAAGGGAAATTTCAACGAATTTCCTTTTTTATAGTAAAAATTTGGGATGTAAACGCAAAAATATCCGATACTTCGTAGTGAGATACAAAGGTTAAAAAAGCGCGTTTTTTTGATTTTTTGGGGTTCTGGGGCGAAAAGGGTTTGGTTTGAGCGGTTGTCACAATCCCGGGTTTGGGCCCGGGGGGGGCTGGGTCTTAAAGGTTGAAAAAAGAGGATTATGAGTGGGTAATTTTTAAAAAAGTAGTTAATAAGCGGGAGGGGGGGGCGGGGGGGAAGGGGGGACTTTAAAAAGAAAAACCCTCAGGGATATGGGAACGGGGGGTGGGGGGGTTTGGGGGTTTTTATAAAAGGTAGGCAATTTCGGGTCCCATAAAAAAGAGCATCCTTCACATATTAAATTGGGGGGAACCCCTTTATGGGGTTTTAAGGTAAGGGATTGGGAGCAATTTGGGAGAAGGTTTTTTCCGATGTATGATTGGCGTTTTTATCTGGGGGGCGTTTTTAACAAATTACGTTTTTTTAAAAAAAAAAGTAAAAGAAGTAATGTATAGATTTTTTTCATGGGGGGGTCTTTCCTCTGGAAAGGTTTTTTTCCATAAGAGAATACGGGAGGGTGGGGGTATGCCAGGTTGTGGTGGATGGGGACTGTTTTCCCCCTATGTTTATTTTTGCGAAAGTTTGAAAAATAATAAGGGTTTTTGGGTTTGGGGGAAAGGGGAAAAAAGGTTAGGGGAGGGGGGGGTTTGCAGGGGTTGAGGGGTTTTTTTAAACTTTAAAAATAAATGGGGGGGTGAATAATGGTAGAGAATGCGGTAGGGGAATAATTACAGATTTAATTTTTTATTCTTGGGGTTGAGAGGAGCGGGAAAGTGTGTGAAAGAATTAATGCATTAACAAACAAAATTTTTATAGGACAAAATGTAGAAATAAGGAGGGGTATGGGGGGGATGGGGAGGGTTTAAATTTGGGGTTATAGGAATTTACTTTAAAAGGGGTTTTCGGGGGGTTGAAAAGGCAGGTAAGGGGGGTGAAATGGGGGTTGGGTTTCCTAGAATGGGGGGGGGTAGCATGATGAGTTTGAAAGAAAGTTAATGAGGGGTCCGGGGTGCAAAATTTTAACATTATTTGTTCCCAGTGTGTCAAGTAAAAATACAAATTATATTTGGGAAATTTTCGAAATTTATAACTAAAAGTTGGTAGTTGTGTATATATTATTTTGTTGTATGGGGTGGTGTATTTGGGGTAAAGTATGTGGGATGTGTGTATGTATGTATGGTTTTTTATTGTATTTTGTGGTGGGGTTTGTTTTGTTATATATATGTATATTTTTTATAAATTTTTTATATGTTTTTAAATAATGGGGGTTTTGTATGTATTTTTACTTTCTTTTTATATAAACCCTTTTAAAGTTTTTTCTCATGAACATTTTAAAAGAAAATACAATACATTTTTTTCTATGGGGCATTTATTTTTTTTTTGTTTTTTTTTTGTTAAATTGTTCAAAAAGGCCCCTTTTTTTGTTCAGTTTAATTTTCAATTTTAAATTTTTGGGAAGCACAATTTTATTTGGTTTTTTTTCCCAAAAGAAGTTGTATTTTAAAGTTTTTCGAACCCTTTAAGTTGTAAAGAATTTTTGGGTTTAAGGTTTTTCGTGGTTGGGGTTTTACGGGGAAAATTTTTTTTTGACGTTTTTTAAGTGTTTTTGTTCCCAAATTTGACAAACCCTAACCTTTTATATTTCTTATTTATTTGTTTGTACATGAAATGTAAATTGAAGTCTGATTTTAAAGGTTTTAAAAGTGGGTTTTCCCTTAAAAAAAAAAAAAAAAAAAAAAAAAAAAAAAAAAAAAAAAAATATAATTTTATAATAAAAATATATATATTTTAATATATTATATATAATAATTTTTTAAAATATATTAATATTATATATATATATTTTATATTATTTTAAATATATATAAAATATAATTTTTATTTTTAATATTATATATATTATATAATAAAAATATATTTATATATAAAAATTATTATTATTTATTATTATTATTAATTTTTATTTTAAAATGACCGAATTTCCCAAACCCAAAGGCGGTGGGGGGCCCGGGAAAAAAAGGGAAAAAATTTTACCATCATTCACTCCACATGGTTTTTGCCCCCAAAAGGGGGCTTTACACTTCAGTTTTTAAACTGCAACCTTAAACCCCTCCTTCAAAAGTGCAGGGACTTTTACTTCCCCTCCCCCAGGGCTCAAGTCCGGGCCTGCCAGTTTTTCCCCGAATCCCTTTCATAAATTTTTACCCTTTTCTTTCCCCTCCAACAGCCCAAAAGTCCCAATTTTTAAAAACCCTTTGTTCCATTTTTCTTTCCCACCATACACGCTCCCCCAACCCCCGCCTTGCTGGAAGTCCCAAGACCCCCCCCCGCACCCCCCCCAAACCCCCCCTTTAAAACCCCCCCCTCCCTCCAACCTTTTCCCAGGCCCCCACCCCCACCCCTCCCCCTTTCCCTTTCCCACAACAACTGATACACTCCCTTTAAGTTAAACTGTTTCGCCCCTTTTACCCTTCTCTCCCCAAAGTCGGAAACCCCCTCAACAAAACCCTTCCCCACCATCTGGACAACAGTTTTGGGAATCCCGCCCCCCCTCCAAAAATTTTAAAATAAAGAAAATTTCTGCATTATATTCACACCCCCCATTATATAATATTAATATATAAAAATATAATTTTATAATTTTTAAAATAAAATATATATATATATTTTTAAATAAATTATAAATATAAAAATATATATAAACATGATTTTCTGGGCTGAAAGAGACTCGAACCTACGGAAAACCCTTTGAAAAAGGTATGCAGTGCTTTCCAATCTACCCCCCACTGGAAATAAAATTTGGGGTGTAGCTTAAGCCCAAAACGTTTGATCCAAAGGCAGGGGGGCTTTTTAGGGGGGGAAGGTTTTTTCAGCTTCTCATTTTCATCCCCTGCATGCAATTTGGGCCCACAGAGATTTTTAACAATGCAAGGAAAATTTGCGGAGGCATGCGAAATATACACAGTTTTTGTTAAATTTGCCTGCTCTCGCAATTCCTTGGGATAATAATTTTATATTATATATATAAAATTTTTATATAAATATATATTTTATAAATTTTATATATATATATATAAATATATATATATATATATATATATGGGCGATCCAATATGTAAAAAATAGTCAGTTTGTAAAAACTTTTGGTTTTTAAAAAATTTAAATCCTTTCTGAAATTTTTTTTTTACGTTTTTAAAAAATAAATTTTTTTTATTAATGTAAGTTTTTTTTTAAAATTTAAATTTTTCACCCCAAAAGGGAAACTTTTGAAAAAATTTCCTAACCTTATTATAACAAGAGAATTTATTTTAAACCTAACCCAAATAAATATATTTTAGGGTTTGTTTATTAATTTAATACTAAACAAACCCAGTGAAATATATTTTTCTCGTTGGTTTTTTAGAAATTTATTTTTGCGAAATTATTTCATAAGCAAATTTTCCTTGACCTATATGGCAAGATGAACGTTGTTTTTTTAAAGGGCCCAAGATCGCAAGTTCTGCCTATTCGGCACGATATATATAATTATATATATATATATATATATATATATATATATATATATATTTTATATATATATATATATATATATATATATATATATATTTATATATATGTATATATATATATATTATATATAGGCCACACTCGCTGGTTAGACGAGTTTGGCTTATTCGGCAAGGGGGTTTTCTGTGCCCAGTCATTGTACAGTTTGTATTGCTTACCTGAGGATTCACAGTAGAAAGATTACTACGAGTCCTTCTCTTGATAAAGGACATCATTAGTCCAGGTTCACAGAGCTCACAATGTATGACCTCACACGATACAGATCATGTCACCACTGTTATAGATACCCTTACTAGTGACACTGATCACCAGACAACTAATGCAGATCACCTCACCACTAATGCAGATCACCTCACCACTAATGTAGATCACCTCACCACTAATACAGATCTCCTCACCACTAATACAGATCTCCTCACCACTAATACAGATCTCCTCACCACTAATACAGATCTCCTCACCACTAATGTAGATCACCTCACCACTAATACAGATCACCTCACCACTAATGCAGATCACCTCACCAATAATACAGATCACCTCACCACTAATACAGATCACCTCACCACTAATACAGATCACCTCACCACTAATACAGATCACCTCACCACTAATGCAGATCACCTCACCACTAATACAGATCACCTCACCACTAATGCAGATCACCTCACCAATAATACAGATCACCTCACCACTAATACAGATCACCTCACCAATAATACAGAACACCTCACCACTAATACAGATCACCTCACCAATAATACAGATCACCTCATCAATAATACATATCACCTCACCACTAATACAGATCACCTCACCACTAATACAGATCACCTCACCAATAATACAGATCACCTCATCAATAATACATATCACCTCACCACTAATACAGATCACCTCACCACTAATACAGATCACCTCACCACTAATACAGATCACCTCACCACTAATAGAGATCACCTCACCACTAATACAGATCTCCTCACCACTAATGTAGATCACCTCATCAATAATACATATCACCTCACCAATTAATACAGATCACCTCATCAATAATTTACAGATCACCTCATCAATAATACATATCACCTCACCATAATACAGATCACCTCACCAATAATACAGATCACCTCACCACTAATACAGATCACCTCACCAATAATACAGATCACTCACCACTAATACAGATCACCTCACCAATAATACAGATCACCTCACCACTAATACAGATCACCTCACCAATAATACATATCACCTCACCAATAATACAGATCACCTCACCAATAATACAGATCACCTCACCACTAATACAGATCACCTCACCAATAATACAGATCACCTCACCAATAATACAGATCACCTCACCACTAATACAGATCACCTCACCAATAATACAGATCACCTCACCAATAATACAGATCATCTCACCACTAATACAGATCACCTCACCACTAATACAGATCACCTCACCAATAATACAGATCACCTCACCAATAATACAGATCATCTCACCACTATTACAGATCACCTCACCAATAATTCAGATCACCTCACCACTAATACAGATCACCTCACCAATAATACAGATCACCTCATCAATAATACATATCACCTCACAAGTAAAACAGATCACCTCACCAATAATACAGATCACCTCACCACTAATACAGATCACCTCACCAATAATACAGTTTCACCTCATCAATAATACATATCACCTCACCAGTAAAACAGATCACCTCACCAATAATACAGATCACCTCACCAATAATACAGATCACCTCACCAATAATACAGATCACCTCACCAATAATACAGATCACCTCACCAATAATACAGATCACCTCACCAATAATACAGATCACCTCACCAGTAAAACAGATCACCTCACCAATAATACAGATCATCTCACCATTAATATAGATCACACCACCACCTGCACCATGTTTTGACTGCATGTCTCCATCTAATATATAGCTCATGGACTTACCGCTGGAGCGGACCCTCCCTGGGTGGGTCTCTCAGCTCAGCAGAACTTTCAACACCCGTCAGATATGGATAGCCTTACTCTTCCACACAAGGACAATTTTGTCAGCAAGAAGACTGTTTCTATACAACAAGACGGGCAGTAAACCACAACCAGACTGTAGCTCTGCCCTTCCCTAGGTTTCACTTCATCTTAGATCTGTCATTCATAGAATATCTAAAATTTCAAGAATGTTTGAACAGCATCACAACATCAATGAAATAAAGGCAATTGACCAAATAAAACTTGTAGCCGGCATCTAGCTCCCGGCCAGTCTGTTATATATTTATATATTTTATCAAAATTAATGTTAGGTAAGACACATATGCAACAGTTAGGTATCTTTATTTCGAAACGTTTCGCCTACACAGTAGGCTTCTTCAGTCGAGTACAGAAAAGTTGATAGAAGCAGAAGATACTTGAAGACGATGTAATCAGTCCATCACCCTTAAAGTTTTGAGGTGGTCAGTCCCACAGTCTGGAGAAGAGCATTGTTCCGTTGTCTGAAACAATATGAAGTTAAAGTGACAGGATGGAGCTTTATATAGTGCCAGGAGGTGAGACGTAGGTTGCTTTGGGAGGGCAGGTCCCTCTCAAACTCAGCCGTTCTCACTAGTAGAGGTTGTCGAAGTAGATGGTCTGTACCAAGATACCCTTGTGTTGCAGTGTCTGACAGACTGAGGGACTGACCACCTCAAAACTTTAAGGGTGATGGACTGATTACATCGTCTTCAAGTATCTTCTGCTTCTATCAACTTTTCTGTACTCGACTGAAGAAGCCTACTGTGTAGGCGAAACGTTTCGAAATAAAGATACCTAACTGTTGCATATGTGTCTTACCTAACAATCTGTCGGTATTTTATACCATTTTAATGTTCATCAAAATTAATAAAGGGAATGCTACATTAGGTTTTTTAAATGAGATGAGGATATTAACAGCTTACACATT
>NW_026468153.1:0-12942 GCF_026875155.1 Cherax quadricarinatus | reverse complement strand
CGTTGAAACCCCCTAGTACTCCCCTATTGTGGTTTGGGGGTCGAGTCCAGCTCCGGGCCCCCTGTATGGTGCAGGCGACGAAATGGCCAGGTGAAGACGGGGCAGATTCTTGTGTTTTGGTTTTATATTCTGGGTCGGGTTTAAACCAACAGGGTGTAAAGGGGGAGGGTGGTGAGCATGTTGCAACAGGGGCTATGATAATTCCCCCCCCCTGCCACGCCTCATTCCCTTCCCCCCTAATTTTATTCCTCCCTTTTTACTCCCCCCCCACTCCCCTTTCCCTTTCCCCCCTCTTCCCTTTCTTTCCCTTTACTCAATTTTAAATTGCACTACTCCGTAAAGGTCAGTAAAACAATTAAATAGCGCTGACGCCCTACATTATCGAGATTTTTAAAGGTTTTTAAGAAGAAAGATTCCCAAATCACGGGAATCACAGCAACTACACAAGCCAGGACAACGGGGTTTTTAAGCAGGTTGCCCCTGCCTCTCACAACTGCAGTTGTATTGTCCGCTGACTTTGAAAAAGCCTTCGCGAATGCAAAAGGGGAATTTTGAGCACAAAATGTGTGCGCAGGAATAACTAGGAAAGGGGGAAAACGGATGGATATTTAATTTCATAAAAAGTATAAATCAGAGTAATAGTAAATAGAGTGAAATCGGTGCCGCTACAGAAAAGGTTCTGTCCCTATGGCATGTCCCCCCTTTATTCTCACTCTCATACCGACATAGACGGGAATAATCGCAGCTATTCTTTCCCTTGCAGACGACACAAAATCTGTATAAAGGGGGACGTAAAAGTAAAGTAAGTCTCCAAGGTGATATAAACCAAGTCCCAGTGGGCCACGACAACAATACGATCTCAATGGGGACAAATTTCAGTTACTACGCTGTGGAAAAAAAGAAGAAAAAAACTGAGGGATAAAACCCTCAATAGAAAGTAAGTCAAATGTGAGAGACCTGGGAATAATAATGTAAAAAGATCTCAGTCAAGAAATACAAAAATAATATTGCAGCTAAAAGGGAAAATATTGGATAACTAAAACTTTCAAAGAAGAGATGCCTGGCTAATGAAAAAACTCTTGGGTCACTCGTTCTTTTTTGGTAGAATATTGGCGTACTAACGTTTTCATTCAAAACAGGCAAAACTGCTGAACCGAAGAGCTAGGGAAAACCACGCCCCTATATGCTAAAAAACTAATATTTTGGAACGATTAAAAAAGGGGAAAAAAAATTTTTTGCATACGAGAAGTTTTTAAAAAGTAAAGTGATGAAAAGGGTGAAAGTTTAGGAGAAAAAGAGAGGGGTTTAAGAGAGGGGTAAAAAGCAAGAAAAAAGGAGCAAATGAGAGAGTGGGGAGATGTTATCAACAAATTTTTTTAAAAAATAAAAAAAAATTTTTTGGGAGTGGGAGATTAACAATTTAAGAAACCCTAAGAAAAAATGGATTTGTCAGTTAAAAATAGGGAGGAAAATTTAAATTAAATGGAGTTTTAGGGTTTTGGGAAGATGGGGGGAATTTTTTGAGGAATTTTTAAATGTTGATGAAGATGGGGGAAGCTGTATTTGTGTTTTGGGCAAGGGGGAAAACACTTGTAGGAGTGGGGGAAGAGCCAGTTGTGAGTGTGGAGGAAGTTCGTGAGAAGAGGTAAAATGAAAGGGGGTAAGGCACCGGGGATGATAAAAAAAAAATGTTAAAAGCAGGTGGGGATATAGTTTTGGAGTGGTTGGTGAAAATTTTTTAAATAAAATGTATGGAAGAGGGTAAGGTACCTAGGGTTTGGCAAGAGCATGCATATTTCCCTTTGTAAAAAGGAAAAGGGGGAAAAAGAGAGTGCAAAAATTATAGGGGGATAAATCTGTGGTATACCCGGTAAAATGTTTTGGTTAAGTTATTATTGAAAAAGAAAATTAAAAGTAAGACGGAGAAAAGGTAGCGATGAACAAGGGGGCTTTAGAAAGGTTTAGGGGGTGTTTTGGACCAGGGGTTACAGGTGAAACATATAAAGTGAACAGTTTTAGATAAAGGCTAAAAGAGGTCTTTGTGGCATTTATGGATTTGGAAAAGGATGACGGGTGGATAGGGGGGGGAATGTGGCAGTGTTCAAATGTTTTTAGGAGGTAGGGTTCTGAAAGCAAATGAAGAGTTTTTACGGGATAGTAGGCTAAGTCAGGTATGTAGGAAAAAGGAAAATTTTTTTCCGTAAAAATAGGGGCCTTAGACAAGGATGTGTGTGTCACCGTGGTTGTTTAAAATATTTTTAGATGGAGTTTTAAGAGAAGTAAATCGAGGGCTTGGCAAGAGGCGTGGGGTTAAAAATAAAGAAAACACCACAAAGGGGAGTTTCACAGCTGCTCTTTGCTGATGCACGTGCTCTTGGGGGAAATTTTGAAGAAAAAAATTTTCAGGATTGGGTGGATGAAATTTTGGGGAGGGTTGCAAAAGAAGAAAATTAAAAAGGGGAATACAGGGGAAAAAGTAAGGTTATGAGGATAACAAAAAGATTAGGTGATGAAAAAATTGAAAATCAGATTGGGGGGAGAAGGTAAAAGGGGGGGTGAAAAGTATTCAGATATTTTGGGTGGACGGTCAGCGGAGGGGCATGAAAGATGGGTGAATATAGAACTGATGAGGAAAAAAGAGTGAGTGGGGCACTTAGGGTTTTGGGGACAAAGAACTTTGTCCTTGGAGGCAAAGAGGGGAAGTATGAGAGTATGTTTTACCAAAAGCTTTATATGGGGTGAAAACGTGGGGGATGAAGTTGCAGCGAGGGAAGGCTGGAGGCAGTGGGATGTCATTTTGGGGGGCAATGTGTGGTGTGAATATAATGCAGAGAATTCGTAGTTTGGAAGTTAGGAGGGGTTGGGGATTACCAAAAATGTTGTCCCCGGGGCTGAGGAAGGGTTTTTTGAGGTGGTTCGGCGTAGAAAGAATGGAGCGAAACAGAAAAGACTTAAGATGTATCAGTCTGTATGGAAGGGGGCGGGGTAGGGTAGGGCCCAGAAAGGGTTTGGGGGAGGGGATAAAGGGGTTTTGTGTGCGACGGGGTTGGACTTCCCGCAGGGTGGCCCGGGGGCTGTTTTTTAAAGGGGTGAATGGAGACAAAAGGTTTTTTAAATGACGTGCGTTGGAGTGGGGAGCAAAGTAACATTTTGAAGGGATTCAGGGAAACCGGGGGCCGGGGCTTGGTCCCGGAGATGGGTGTACAGGCCTGCATCTGAAAGGGGGGGGTGTTAATGTTGCAGTTTAAAAACTGTAGTGTAAAGCACCCTTGGGAAGACAGGGGAGTGAATGAGGTGAAAATTTTTTTTTTTCGGGCCACCCTGCCCTTTGGGGGGAATCGGCCCGTGTGATAATAAAAAAATTTAAAAAAAAAATCCCTCGCTTACTCCATACGTAGGGAAAAGATACCCTGGAATTTTCTGGGGAGATTGTCCCAAATTGCACACAAGATTAACCTAAAGCAAAATCTAGCTCCAGTTCCTAAATTGAGCCTGAATGCCCTTCCAAACCGTTCCTCCCACCCCCCCTTCCATGTATAATCCCCACGGGTTTAACGCTCCCTCGTGTAATTATAAAGCAAAATGCTTTGGGAGACGGCGCATGCTGTCTCCAAAGAAAAAAAGCAAAGATTAGTATTTCCCTTTACCGGGAATCCCTTCCATTTCCGGGGTTCCCCCCCCCCCTTCCAGAAACCCCCCCCGGGTTTTATCGGTCCCTCCGGGTTTTTAAAAACTCCCCTGGAGGGGGGGGCTTTTGGGGGGGGGTGAGGGGGGGCCCGGGCCCCGGGGAGTTCCGCGGGGGGGTTAGGGGATAACCCCCCCCGGGCCCGGGAGCCCGTCCAAAAGTGGGCGGGGATAACATTTTTAATGGGAGGAGTTCCATTTTTCGAAAAACAGCCGGGGGTTCCGGGGCCCGCTTTGGGCTCCAAGGCCCTTTGGAAAGCATACCAGGAGCCAAAAAAGACCACACCTTCCTGGGGCATTTTGGGTAATTTCTTGGGGCAAACCCTTTGGGTCACCCCAAGCTGTGTTGAATGTTTTTTACTGCAGGGGGCTAATACCGGGAAAGCTACTGCGGGTTACCTTCGTTAACTCTGCAACAGGAACCCGGGCGGGGGGGGTTGGGGGAAAACTTTTAAATTTTGGGGGAAACCCCTGATAAAAATTAATGAAATAATAAAAAAATTTAATAAAAATAAAAATAATAATGGTTACAACAAGTTTTTGTATCAATTTTTGTCGGGAAATTTTATTGTGAAAAACAACTCTTCATTGAGTCTAAAAAAAATTTTTCCGGGGTATATAAAAAAAAAATTTCTCCAAATGTAATTTTAAGTCCCCCTTCCCCCCCCCCCAAAAAAAAAAAAAAAAGTTTGTAAAAAGGGGAAGATTCCCACGGTGCTGGGCATAGAAAAAAAAAGATAGTTCTGGGCCCCCTTTCACAAGATTTCCTGAGAGTTTTATGGGGGTTTGATGGGGGGAAAGGGAAAAAACCTGACCCAAATTTTCCCGGGGTGGACAAAGGGTTTTAAACCTAAAGGGATTTTCCCAGTGGGGAAGGGGGACTCTTGAATTCCCTAAGTTCACCAGGGTGGTGTCCCCCCTAGGAAGTGTGTGTGGGTTTGAGCTTTAAAACCCCCAGAGTTTCACCCCCAGTTTCACATATTTTCTTGTTGTCCGGGGCGTTTCGTTGCCCTTTTTTTCTGAACGACAAAGGGCCGATTGTGATGGCCATGCATCAATGGGCCGGGTTTTGATCAAGCATTTCCAAAAGGCCCCCTTTTTTAAAAACCCTGGGAAAAATTCCCCCCCCCCTCTCCCCTCACAACTATCAGGGGTTTAAAATCACAGATATTCCCGACCTTAATTTTTAAGAGCAATTTTAACCTAAATTAAAAAAAGCCCTTTTCCCTATATTTAGGTACATTTAACCACCAATAACAAAATTATATCGACTGAGGGGTCGGGAAAACGGGGTAAGTAGGGTAACGGGTGGGTTGGGGGAAAACAGGGTAGGAAAGGAGACACACGTTACGCCCACTTAAACCGAATTCAAAGGGGAAATTTTTATTATAATAAAGGGGGGAAGCGCTAAACCCAGAGGATTAACAGCGCCTGGGGGGGGGATTTTGGAAGGGATTCAGGTTAATTCGGGGAACGGGAGCAAAAATCCAATTCCCCCAAATCAAGAAACCCCCAAACATCAAAGGAACCCTTCCCCTTTAGGGGAATTCGATGGGAAAACCCAAAGCTTGTTTAAAGCAGGCGTATACGTTTTTTTCCTTGTGTTTTCCCAAGTCCTTTTTGGTGCCTACCGTAGGGGCAGCATGCGGGGCCCGCACCCAAAAGCCTGTTTGATCAGGGGGTCAAACCCGGTCTGTAACTAGGGCGTGTGGTCTCTATAACTGTAATAACCAGTTTGAAATAAACCCCTTTTCGAACCCAGCATTACATAACCTAGCCCCACCCTTAAACCCAACCTTACCCCGCCTAGCCTCACCTTTCCTAGCCTTACCTCGCCCAGCCCTCGCCTTACTAGCCCTTTCCTCGCCTAGCCTCACTTACCCCAGCCTTTTCCTCGCCTAGCCTCACCCCTTTCCTAGGGCCCTTTCCTTTGCCAGCCTCACGTTTCCTAGCCTTTCCTCGCCTAGCCCCAAAGTTACCCAGCCTTACCCGCCTAGCCTCACGTTAAACCCAGCCTTTCCTCGCCTGCCTCACGGGTTAAACCCAAACCTTACCTCGCCCCAGCCTCACGTTACCTACCTTACCTCGCCCAGGCCACCTTACCCAGCCTTACTTGCCCGCTTACTTTCCCCAGCTAGTCTTGTGGTTTAAGCATTGTATTGGGGGTATTTTTGCTGTCGTTTTTTTTCTTATTGAAAAGGTAATTTAAGTTCAGCCCTCGGCGTCTTTGGGGGCTCCGACGAGGGGCGTAAGTAAAATCTTTAAATTTAAACATAACTTTAAAATCCCTTTTTTTTATTTTTTTAAAAACTATTTTTATTTTTTTTTTATTTTTATTATTATTATTATTAATTCACAAAACCGGGGGAACACCTTATTTAAAACAGAAGAAAGAACTATGATGAGAGACTAAAAAGGGAAATTTAAAATGGCTTTCCCTGGCTTCGGGGAGGAAATTTACCACAAAAAAGTAAGGATTTTAAGAGGAAATGAAAAAAGTTTGAAAAGGGGAAAGGACTTTAGAAGGACGGGGGGGGGGAAAAAGGGGAAAAGGGAAAGGGAAAAAAGTAGATGCTGTGTGATTTAAGGCAATTTTCGTTTACAGCTTGAAGGAGAGGTAAAGAAGGTTTCCCCCGAGGTCGACTCCCAAATTTAAAAATCCCTTTTAAAGGGAATTTTAAAAGGGGAGGCCCCTGAGTGTTTTCTTTCCCTGGATTTCGCCCAAAACAGTGAGTACCCCAAAACTCACAAACACACACTAGGTGAAATACCCACCCACACACCCCCACACACACAACACCCACAAAACAAAACCACACACACACACACACAAAACCCCACCACACAGGTAGTACACCACAAAACACACACACAAGCAAAAAAAATTTTTTTGTGTTTTTTCTGTACAAAGATAACATTTATCGACATAAAAGCAAGAAAAAGAACCCGAAAAAATTACAAAACCGGGTTTTTAAGTCCCGGAAATGAAAAATCCCTTCCCAAGTTTCCCAAATTTCCCGACGAACGTTAGTTGTGACGTTATAGCATTTACAGAATTGCTTTTTAATTTTTACACCCTTTTTAATTTCCCCTGTGAATCCCCGTAATTGGGTGTAACAGAGCAGGGAGCAAACCCGACAGCCTGGTCCCAAAAACCCGGGGTTCGGAAGCAGAAAAATCATCAAAGGGGATATCGAGGTGTTGTAGGGGGGGAGTCAGTTTACCAGGGGATTAATAGTCAGTTAAACAGGTAGGGGGGGTCAAGGGCTGCCCTTGACTGTGCTATTTCCCGCAGTCATGAGTCAGGGTTTTCACCCAACTGCTGCTCCTACTCACCCACCAGTTTAGTGAGTCAAGGTTTTTACCAGCCCCTTTCTCCAAATCAACCCCCAGGCAGTGAGTTTAAGGTTTAACCGCTGCTGCCCCCTACCCACCGTCAGTGAGTCATTGTCCCAAAGGGTTTTCACCCGCTTTCTGCTCCTTCTCACCCACCAGTGAGTCAGTGAGTTTAAGGTTATCCCAGCTGCTGCTCCTTCTCACCCACCAGTGAGTTTAGTGAGTAAGGTTATTTACCCGCTGCTGTCCTACTCACCCACCCGGAGTCGTGGGGTCCCAAAGGGTTTTCACCCCTGGCTCCTACTCCCAAACCCTGAGTCAGTTTAAGGGAAGGTTATCACCAGCTGCTGCTTTCACGTCTCAACAAACACCTCCAGATGAAAGGGGCTTTATCTGAGTGGGGGCGGATTCCCTAAATTTTTTTAGCTTTGTGGGGGGAGAAAAATCACTGACGTTTTGGTGCTTCCCACTTTCAGTGTCCCCCCAGTTTTCGTGTCTTCCCACTTTTCCCGTGTCCCTTTCCCCCTTTTTAGTGTCTTCCCCCCTTTCAGTGTTTTTTCCCACTTTTAGTGTTTCCCCCTTTTAGTGTTTCCCCCTTTCAGTGTTTTTCCCACTTTCAGTGTCTTCCCACTTTCAGTTCTTCCCACTTTTCTAGAAAAGGGGAAAGGGAAATTTAAAAGAAAAAATTTTAAAAAAAAAAATTTGGGTTTTTAAAATGAATTCATCAAGATGGAGAAAAAAAAATTAGGGGAAAAATTTACAAAAAAGCAAAATTTTTATGTATCTCTTGTACCCAAAAACCAAGGCAAAATCCCAAACCCGTGTTGGCCTTTTGGGTTAAAGGAATCGGGAAATTACGGGTGTTTGGGAACAAATGCGCGAAAAAGCTTAAAAAAAAAACAGAATGGCAATGTATTCGGTACCCGTTTAAAAAATGTAAAAATAAAAACCCCAAAACCAGACGAAATTGTCCCTGAAGAGACTTTCCTTGACTGCAGGACTGTTGTACTGTCGATGGTCCGTATCAAAAAGCACGGGAAAACTTGATAAACCTAATTTGTACCGGGCTCTGGCGGAGGGGGGGGTCGGTCACCTCTGGGATTTTCAGGGGAGGTGAGCATATTTAAACCCGTTATCCCTTTCAGTGGGTTTAAATTATCCTTGCAGGGGTCCAGTTATCCTTGGAAATGGGTCCCGTTATCCTTTTTAAATTTTCAAAATTGGTTTTCCCCCTAAACTGCTCATGCAGTAAATTATATAAAACAAAAGAAAAAAAAACACAAAGGATAAGAAGAACAAAGGGGAAAAGAAAGGAAAAATGAGAAGAAAAGTGGCCCCGAATTTTTTTTTTTGTATAAAAAACCTTTGGGCGCCCGCAGTGTGGGAAGAAACCCAGCTGTGCTTTCCTGTCTTTTTTCCCCATCAGGATGTTTGCCCTGGTGCGATAATTTAAATCTGTCCGCCTGAAATTGGAGACTTCGCAGAGCGACCCAGGGGTAGCGTCAACGATTCTATTTTGAGTTTTAGTAGTACGGAAAGGGTTCAGAGGGGTTTCGTTCAAGAGGAGCCAGGGGTTTTCTATTACGCAAAACGCGTGAAAGTGAACGGGGGGAGGTGGGAAGGAGTTAAGAAAAAGGGAGTGTTTTAAAATTTCCCCCCCCCAGGTGGTTTTAGTTTAACATCCCCCAGCTGGTGTAAATGTTAAAAACCCCCCCAGCTGGTGTAGTGTTAAAAATCCCCCCAGCTGGTGTATGGGTTTAAAATCCCACCAGTGGGGTAGTGTTAACATCCCAAACCCGCTGGGGTTAAAGTTTTAAAATCCCCCCGTGGTGTAGGGTTTTTTTTCCCTCCCGCAAACGGTGTGTGTTAACATCCCCCAGCTGGTGTAGTGTTAAAATCCCCCAGCTGGGGTAGTGTTAACATCCACCAGTGGTGTAGTGGGTTTAAAATCCCACCGTGGGTAGTGTTAAAATCCCACAGCTGTGAAGGTTTTTTCATCAGACCAGCTGGGTGTAAGTGTTTTAAATCCCACCAGGGGTGTTGTGTTAAATTTCCCCCCAGCTGGTGTAGTGTTAAAAATCCCCCCGGGGGTAGTTTAAAACCCCCTTTTTATCACCAAAAGCCCCCCTTTTAGTGTTAAGATCCCACCAGCTGGTGTAGTGTTAAAACCCACCAGCTGGTTTTAGTGTTTAAAAACCCCCAGCTGGTGTAGTGTTAACATCCCCCCAATGGGGTAGTTTTAAATCCCCCCAGTGGTTTTATGTTTAAAATCCAACCAGGGTGGTGTAGTGTTAACATCCCACCAGCTGGTGTGTGTTAACATCCCAAAGGTGAGTGGGTTAAAAATCCATCAGCGGTGTAGTGTTAAAAAACCCCCCAGGGTGGTGTTGGTTAAAAATCCCACAAATGGGGAAGGGGTTAAAATTTCAAAAAAGCTGGTTTTTAGTGTTAACACCTACCATGGGGTAGTGTTAAAAATCCCACCAGCTGGTGTAGTGACGGGGGTACATCACAACGCACTGTTGGGAAACTAATTAAGTTGGGTTTTAACCCTTCCCCCCCTCACCTTGATCTCCCCTTTTCTCCCCTCATCCTTTGTTCCCAAATTTTTTTTTTTTTTCATTCCTCCTTTCCCCTTTCCCCATTGCCCTCTTACCTTTTCCCATCTTCTGCCTAAACCCTCCCCCCGTTCCCTCGCTTCGCTATTTCTCTCCCGATATCGGTGAAAGATAGGATACTGTTTAAATTTTTGGGCCCCCCAAAAAAGAAGCTGCGAACGTTTTGGGAAAAGTGCAGGAATGTGTGCTAAAACATAGGAGTGAATTTGGGGGGCGTTTTTGTATCCCACCCCGTTTTTGAGGATGCTGTGTGGGATGCTGTGTAGGATTTCTGTGTGAGGATCTGTGTGAGGATGCTGTGGGGAGGGTTTTCTGTGTGAGGATGCTGTGTGGGGTGTGTTACACATCTGATATATTTTTTGTTTTTTTAACCGTAAAGTGGTTTGAGACAGTCAAGGGCACGTGCATCCTTACTTTTTAGGAAAACGTAAGGAGCACAGTGATACGTCAGGACATGTTTTTAGATACTGATATGTCAGGATAGGGGTTTTATCTTTATATGTCAGGGAAATGTTGATGCGATATGTCAGGACATGTGTGGAAATAAAAATGTTTTGATGTGTGGATACTTAATGATATGTCAACATTTTGAAGGTGCCCTGTGATATACCAAGGGCGGGATTAAAAAAACCATCAATTTAAAGATAAGTAGGGTCGGGTAGTGGGTGTGGGGACCCTCTCCTGTTAACTCCCAAAAGGTACCAGAATTTTAGGTTGGACAGCATAATGTCCCTTTTTGATTGTCTGTGTGGGCCCTTTATTTAGGGTGTGGGTTTTCCCAGAGTGTTGTGGCCGGGTTGCTGGGGGGGGGCGAGGCAGGGGTTCCTGACCCCGACCCCTTTTAAAAGATTGAAAACCCCATTTTCTTTCTTGATCAAGGCTCTGGGTAACTCTTTCAACTGAGGAGTGACCCCCTTTTACTTTCTTCCCAACTAGCATATTTTTCCCTTTTTTTTGTTTGAAGGCAAAAGGGTTTTTTTTTTTGCATCCTTTTGCTCCTCCTGGGGTTTACTAGACAACACCAGACGACCTGGCCCATGACCGGGGCCCCCGGGGTAAAAAGACTTTGGAAAAATCATCAAAAAGTAAAGGTAAATCAAAGGTATATCCTGTCTTTAGTTTTCCATGAAAAAACCCATGTTCGTACTTCCCCCCTGCCCCCGTCAAATCAAATTGTGTAAATCGTAAACCCTTTTCTCCCCCTTCCTCCTTTTTTTTTTTGAACGATTTTCAATTTTTTTTTTTGTTTTCATTGCATTTGCCGTCTTTCGTCCCCCCGGGGCTTTTTTAATAATAAAAATTTAACTTTGCTATCGGTTGTCCATCTGGGGGTATTCCGGGGATCAACGCCCCCCAGGGCCCGGTCCACGACCCCGGCCTCCCGGGGGAAACGCGCCTGATCAGCAAAAAAAGTTATTGCTGGGGCCCCACTTAGGGCCAGCGTAAAAATTTTTGTAAGATTTGTTAGTCAATGATATTCCCCAGAGATTATGCACTCATCTGGTTTTTTAAAAGCCCGTTTTTTTTTTTTTTTTGGGTTTGCTTAGAAGAACAGTTTTTTTTCAGGGGGAAAAAATGCTTGGTTTTGTGTATGGGCCATGGGTTTAATTTTCAGTTAAAAAAAGGTACGTGAATGTTTTTTTGACCCGGTGTGGGCGCATCCTACCCGGAGGTTATTCCCGGGGGGCACGCCCCCCCCCGGCCCGGTCCTTACCCGGCCCCCCCGAGGAACAGGGCCGATCAACTAGGCTGTTACGTGGCCGCACGCAGTCCAACGTACGGGGCCCCAAAACCCCGGGTGATCGGCACTGAGTTTTTGGGGATCTGTCCAGGGGGGTTTTTTGGCAATTCCCCCTTTAAAGCTTGATGGGAAAAGGGTGTTGAAAATTTTTGGGGCCCCCGGGCATTGTGGTGTTTTCATTTTTGTGTACCCCAAAGGCGCCCCCACTTTTTTTTGGGGGCATTTTGGGTTTGCCTGCCCATCTTTTTCTTTCGTAGGGGTATTTGTGTGCAGATTTGGGGGGGGGCCATTCCTTCCAAGATTTTCCAAGTGTGGGTTATGATATTTCTCCTTTTCCCGCGTTCCACGAAATACAAGTCAAATGCTTCCCAAACGTTCCCAGTAGTTAAGGTGCTTGACCCGAACTTTTTCGTTTCAAAAGGGTCTCTGTAATCCTTCCCCGATTTGCGATTTCACCTCTTTTTAAAAAAATGTTTTAAAGTACAGCGTATTCCAGGGCCCAGAGAGAAAAAAGTGATTTGAAAAGGTTTATTTTGGCTGGGCATCCCCTCGTTTTGAAAAATTTTTCCATTATCCCTTTTTATCTTTTCTTTGCACGTGCGATGTGGACTGTTGTATCTTTTAAAGTGAGATCCTCAAATTCTACCCCAGGTCCCTTACTTAGTTTTTCCCCCTCATTTTATGGCCCGGGGTCGTGAACTCTGTTCTAGTTATTATCCCTCCCGTTTTCCATAACGGAGTAGTTGGAATTTGTCCTCATTGAAATCATATTGTTTTCCCTTTCCCATGGAAAATTTGTTTATATTTTTGGGATTTAACCGCGTCCCCAGCAGATGACAGGGCCCCATGCTCCCGTTCATCCGCAAAGGATGTACGGTGCGGGGTAATCTTGTCTTGTTTTGTTGTTTAGGATAAGGAATAAGTGGGGGGGAGACTGTGCCCTTGTGGAACGGCTTTCACTATGGCAGCCTCGATTTAAATCTATTGCCACTACTCTTTGTGTTCGATTTTTTAGGGGTTGAAGATCCTTTTCCCCACTTTTTCCCCGTTTTCCTTTAGCAGTTTTTTATGGGGTTTTACGCCATGATGTTTGTCAAATGTTTTGCAAAGTCTGGTATATTCTCTGCATTCTGTTTTTTCCATGCATCCCAAGGGCCCTGTTTAGTGATCCCGTAGTTGTGAGAGGCAGGAAGACCTGCCCGGCCCGTTGCCCTGGATTGTGCGATTTTAGAATCCCGGTGATTTGCAATCCCGTTCTTTGCACCTTTCAAAATTTTTAGATGGGGACGTCAAGCATTGGTCTATAGTTTTTTGCTAATGCTTTGCTGCCCCTTTATGGAGTGGGGCTTTTTCCTTGTTTTTTAAGTGACTGTGGGTTTTTTACCCATGTCCCAAACTCCTTCTCCCTAGTGTATTTGGGCCGCGAGGGGGTTTTTTGCGTTTTAATGAAAACAAGTTCCACGATCTGGGGCCCGGGGCTGAGGCTAGGATGTTGCAATGGCTTTTTCGAATTTTATCGGAGGGGTAATTTCGGGAAAACTGGCAAAATTTTTGGAGTTTTTA